>MNCI01010664.1:292416-400138 GCA_015680685.1 Gnetum montanum | reverse complement strand
TAGTTGGCCAAGAATGGTAGAACTCTTTACTGAATGATATCAAACGTATGCCAGAGTGTCGGCCTTGAGGAGACGAATCCAAAAATGGAAACAAGGGCAACATGAAACCTTGGACATGGCCTTAGAAAGATACTATTCTTTGTTAAAAAATTGCCGAGGCCATGGATTCTTTGAGGAAAGGCTAATGTATCACATCACAGATGGGCTTCGTAATGAAACAAGGGAAACCCTAGGGATGTATGCTCGAGGTCAACTATACAAGCTATGAACCCACCAACTCCAAGATCTTATTAAGCGAGTAGAAAAAGAAGAAGAAGAAGAAATGGCTAAATGGGAGAATGTTGAAAGCTCTCAATGAGACCAAAATCTCAAATTAGCAAAGGTCCATAACCATAAAGAGGAGAAATCATCTTACCTTGAGGAAGGGCAACCATTTCTACCTTTTCCAATGCAACAATCACTAGATGAAATTGAGGTAAATATTAATAAGATAATGGAATGGGTGCACAGAAAATATGGAGAATATGCTAACAATAGTAGAGGTACAACTATGCCAAATCAAGAAATAGGATAGGACACTACGCAACAATCAGAAAAAAGGGTAGAAGATAATAAGAATAAGAACTCAACTACCAACTTCACATATCAATGTAACATCTATTTGTCAGATTACCCCAAAGGCCAATGCCTAGTTTTGTCACATTTACATAAGCATTGTGGAGGAATGTTACATCTAGATTTTGTATAGAAATATTGGGTTCAACCACAATGGCAAAAGCCCCAGTCGTGGGGGAGGCCATCGCCAACCCGACCATATCCTTTGTATGTCCTAACACCAAATGCTTACTATGTTCAACACACTGCTTCTCCAATCGGATCATCATCCTCTACTTCACCTAATCGTTATCATTCTCTAGAATACTATCCACTCATACCCTCTCCACCAAGGTCACCACCTCATGTACCTTACACTTTCTCTCAACAACAATATTCTCATCCTTCACCTCCTTCTACATCGCCACCAATTGTACCAGAAGGTTTTGCACCACAACACCAACCTATGAATGCTACTTGTGCTACTACTATCAACAACAATGGAAGTACTCAAAGCACCCTTTCTTTAGGCATGGCCGTAGAAAGAAGCAACGCAATGCTAAACCCACTACATCTCCTAAACTAGCGCAAGTTCAACGTTGTGATGAATCCTTCTCCTCAAACTGAACACCTCATGTTACCTTATCAGGGCCACCAATCAATACTCCAACAGATATGTGACCAAATGAATATAACCATAGAGGGGGACACAATGATCCTTGCATGCCATCTTATGGTCAAGGGTGCCATAGTGGGGTAGCTCCCTATTCCATGACCCCATCATATAACCTACCCCACTATGTCTATTATGGTTGAGTGTGTGAACCCCAATATGGGTACATTCCAACCACCACATCAAAAGACACCCGGTGGTTGGGATATGATCGATCCCCAACATTTTCAACATGCATGGATCCACACTTTCCATTTATTAATTCTTGCCATGATCAAAGGTTTAGTTATGGGGGATATTCCCCATTCTAACAAGCAGAATTAATAAACATTTTTTTTTAATTTTACAATTTTTTTGTTTGTTTTCCAGTTTTTCATCTTTCAATTTATTGTTTTATCTTTTTATCTTTTTATGAGTAACGTCATCTATGAATAAAACACTCATGTGACTCGTTGGTTGAGGTGTTGTTCCTTACTATCAAGTGTCGAGTAACTAATTATTTGGATAGCAAGTCCATCACATCCACCAAACCATTCTATGAATAAGAGGTTCTACTCTGTGTATAATGATATTCTTGACATCATTAAAACTTATGGACCAAGAGGGAATGACCAGGGTGTGACATCAAGGGGACTTGTGGATTCTTTTTGGTGACATCTATAGGAGTTACTATGCAGCTTGGTTGTACTAAGATCCTTGTAGATCTAACAAAAAATGGGAGTAAGAGGAATAAATGCACTCATTGAGAAAACCAATGCTATTCTAGGGGGTCCCATTGAAAAGACATGCATCCATGCCTAAAGGTAGGCAGCTTCTCTAGATTAAGCATTTAAAAAAATCAAAAAATCAAGATCAAAGTACCGCAAAGCAATTTCAAATCACTCCTCCCTTGCACAAAACGCCAAGTTATCATATGCCTTGCTGTCATGATGCTCTTGTGGTTGTCCATCATCGGATGAAACAATGCGATGTCACTAATCAAAGGAATGGACTTGGTCTTGATTTTGGAGTGACATGCTAATGTCACATTAATCACGTTCTACACTCAAGATTCATTGTGCCCTGGGTTAGTTACCTCATGTTCCAATCTCTACAATCCCTTCTACAATTTGCCCCATCTCACTGTCCATGTATGTGTGACTTGTGTCTTGTGTAGCATTGAATTCATACCTCATCATGGTGGTATCTACATGTGTGTGTTTTGTGGAACTAGTGTGGATTACATTTAATCCTTCTAGGACCTACGAACATTTTAAGGTGTGGTTACACAAGGGCATTATAGGTTGGAACTTACTTTGGGGAGGACCCACTTGCGTGATTTTTGTAATTTGTATTTGTTGCACATCATCAAATTATTTTATACCCTCTGAGTACTACATTACCAACATTATTCTTTCCCTTATCATCCTTTTGGTTTAATCATTTCTATGTACCAAAACATGTCCTTTTTCCTTGTCCAACTTATGAATTTCATTGTCAAATCCTACCCCATTATACTTTTTGTGCCTTTTGGTCTCTTTAACAATACCCTAGACTTTTTGCATTGACCTCGAATCCTTTGTTTTTGGCCTTGAAATTTCAGAAATTCATCAATTTTTCTAAGTACCCTATTTTAAATAGGCCATGATATCAGGTAAGCAATATTGGGTCTGATGCAATATCGGGGCCGCGCTTTATAATTAGGTATGCGATATCGCATCTATAAANCAACATCGTTCTCAATTGTTCACGTGGGGGAGTTTTTCAAATTTTCTTCCACAAATTGTGACTTGCGCACCTCTTGGTCAACCAGCCATAACTCATTTGCTAGTGCTCTGATTCTCATTCCGATTGAACCTACTTGAACCCAAAGTGTTCAGCTTAGTTGTGGGGGAAGGGTACACTCCAAATCATGTAGAAATTTTTTGAAATTCATCATCGCTCTAAGGAGGATACTATAAAGGGTAATTGATTATAAATATGATAAACATATTACCAAAAACAATCTTATCTCCTCACCTACACCATGAAATTAAATATTGAAGCTACCTAATCAAATTGGGCCTAATATTAAAACTTTTAGGGGACATTTTCATAAAATTTCTTAACTCTGAATCACATGAAATAAGAAAATTAACTCATTAAGGCAAGAAGTAAGGTATAACTCAACTTTTGTAAGCAACCTTACTAATGATCGGCCCCGTGTGATTGCATATGGCCCCTAAACATGGATAACAAGGACCCTCTCAAGGTGTGTCCAAGCGACCAAGAAGAGGTAGAGGCTAGGTGTCTCCCAGGCAATGTGCAAAGCAAGAGGTGCAATCGTTTAGCATCCATCAAGAGCCTCTTGCTAGTAGTCAAGACAGGTAGAAGTAGAAACGCTTGAATAGGGACAACATTTCACGTTTTCCTTGAAATGTGTGCAAGCAATCCACGAAAGGTCCAAGTCAGCAGTTATGATTGTGGAATTGAACTTTGGACCTTTCACGAAGTTCATTCTTGAAGCTGTTAGGGACGAACTCAAAGGATCTCCATTATGGCCCATCCTCTTTGAAAGTGGTGCTTGGTACTTAGGAGAAACATACCAATTTTGGCATAATAAAGAAGAAGGCACCACAGTTGATATTTGTGGTGTGTCTATAGATTTTTTTGCCTAGGCCATTTCAGAAGTGTTGAACTTTTCGAATACAGAGCCAAAAGTTGCTCACTTGTCCACTCACTCCAATGCTGATGTGCAAAGAATTTGGTTGGACAAGGCATACGACAAAGAGGACAAGACATATGGGGAGTTGACACTGGAAGAAAGAATATATTTCAAAATTGGCACTTATCACATCTTCCCCACAAAAGGATTAAACAGAATCTCAACGTATGTGGTAAGAGGAAGTGCAATATTGATGGGCAAGGTTAATGCTAATCTTCCCCATTTGTATCTCATGGAGATCTTGAGGTGGTTTGAAGAACGCAAGATAGGGAAGTTCGTGTTGCCCTTTCCTTGTCTCATCAGGAAGTTGTGTAGGCATGCTAGAATTCTAGGGGTACACCAATGATGTCCCTAGAAGAGCCCAAAATGCTTTGTTCATTGAATTACTAAAGCCACCAGCCCAAAGGAAGAGTGCTGGTAAGACACTGGAGCTAGAACAAGAATAGATGGTGGGGCCCACTGCAACTCAAACTACAAGACCTAGCCAACTCCCAAGTACAAGGCTCAGTCAATAGCAAGAAGCAAGGCCCAGCACTAGCCAGTAAGACCAACCGCCGCCATCACCGCAAGATTATTGACTGTCAATGAGCCATCTTAGGGCCATCACTGAGATGGTCAGTTGGCGAAGTTGTGATGATACAAATCTCTTCTACATCATTGATGACACCGTACAACCCATAGTTTCTATAGATCACACACGAGGTAAAGTGTCCATTCAAACAAGAGAAGAGGAGATGCATTAGTCACAACAGATTTTAGGGAACGCTACGTCCTTCCAGGTGTGACTGGAGACTAGTGAAGGGGCTACAGTAGTGGTCATGCAACACCAAGATTTAGCGTGAGCCGTAGAAGTGGTTATGAACCACATCAAAGAGTCCTTTAATGTTTTTGTTGTGCCACCGGCAGATTTCATAGGAACATGTGATGCTCAAACCCTAGTCGGTTCCTCAATGACTCCTGCGGAGCTTGAGGATGTTCTTGATCAGTTTTTGCAAATAGGACAAGTGATGACATCCTTGTTTGACATTCTGTAAGATGTCACAGTAATGCAATTACACCTCATCTCCACCAAAGGAAAGCTGGTCATGGTAGAGATCAGGGCCGAGCATGCAGAGGCAAAGTTGGAAAGACTCCAAGAAAGGCTCATTACCCTACAAACTACACAGCAGGACCCATCTCAATTCATTCCCATAGACCAGCTAGACACTTTCAGGATAGAGCAGCTCAATAAACTGTTGACGGATAATAAAAGAGTGGCAGAGGAGAAGGAGAAGGCCGATTGGGATGCTTCCAAGGCACAAGCACAAACATATGCACATGCCAAAGCATTCAAGGCCTTGTAAGAAGAAAATAGATAGCTTGTCATGGATAATCTTCGGTTGACCACTATGAAGAAACAGAAAAATGTTCTCAAAGAAAATTTTCAACAGTTACAAGAATAGTTGGTCAGGGTCAACCAAGACATGAATCACTTGACCAGAGAGAATCGAACCCTCTCAATGGAGGAGGTACGCGCAATCCATCAGAAGACGGCCATTGAAATAACCACGTGGCAAAATGAGGCCAAGCAACATGAAAAATTAAAAGAGCATTTCAAAGGCTAGGTGGGGATGTACAAGCAAGTCATCAAGAAAGAGATTCATATGACCATGGCCCACATTAACACCTTCAACGCTCAACACACTGATTGGCAAGCCATATTAGACACATATGCATTTACCCACTAGGCAGAGCTCAAAAGTTGGGACTTGCAAATCCAAGATCTTATAGAGTACATGGAATTAGCACACTTGCAATATGCCAACCTAGCGATGTTAACTGCAGGATGCCCGAGAACAGAGCTAGAGAAGTAGGTAGCTACCATCTACGCTAAATATGAAACAGAATTTGCAGAACACAAGAAAACATTGCAAAGGCTAGAAGTCGCAAATTCTGAATTGGAGGTGGTTAAGGCTAGCTACCAAGGGTAGAAAGATGTCACGATAGACTTGGCTCGACAGCTTACAGATTACCAAGACTACAAGGATAAAGCCAGAGCCTACAAGGAGGAATGACAGCTATTTGCAGCTTGGTACGTTAAAGCAAATCAAATGTTTCCGCAACTGTCGTGTCCATGGGAAGTGCCGACTCCATCAAACATTGGAGCATCAGCATGGATGCCACAGGATCCCCAAACTGAAGAGGAAAAACTCCAGGCACTCCTTCAGAGCCACCAAATTCCAAAACCTGGAGCACAAGACAAGGGGAAGCGACCCATGGAGGAGCCACTACCACCTGGAACCACATGATTTCCAATAAAATTTTGCAATTTTGTAATTTTGTGTTCGTGTCCCAATTTTGTTCTATTCAATTCTCCATTGTAGCATGAATAATTCCTACGCAGTCAATAATCCCATACCTATCCATTGTGTAATCAATGGGGCTTGTTCTCATTTTGTACGACTCGAGGATGAGTTTTCATTCAGTTGTGGGGGTATGATGAGTCATGATTCATTAGGCTCCGATATTGGACTCGCAATATCGGATCGATGATATCAAGTATGTGATATCGCAGCTTGGCTAGTGATATTGGATACACGATATCGTGACTCCTGTGCAGTTGCAAGGAGTTGGGAGTCAATAGTTCATTTAGAAGTTAGTTTTCATTTTTAGTTCTTCTCAACCCTTTCTCTTAGTGCATGCCTGCAGTGTGATGATTGTAATTGTACGACACCTTCATTCGAGTGTGACGTATTTAGACACACACATGATCAGAAATAAAGATCGAGATTACTTCATCATTGCAGCATTCACTTAGTTTAATTACTTAATTGTTATTCATTGCTTCCTTAATTAATACTTCTTTATCCTCAACTCCTATTTCTATTATTAAATGCGGAATGAGTATGACTTAATCACGAGCATTTAAGTGTGACTACTTGGTATCCTAGTAGCGCACCTAGGATATGTGCTTGGTAATCCCAGTAGTAGTAGTACACAAGGTCCAAGATGTGTATGGATGATTAAGGAACAGATGCTCATTGCACTTTGGCTAGCTTAGATTCTCTCCTCCTATGTCCTATTAGCTTAACTTTCTCTCCCTTTTCCTCCTAGCTTAATTAAAGTTATTTTCTATTTCCTCTAGGAGTAGCACTAGTTTAGGACCACATCATACAACTCACTCTGGACTAAACCATACATGACAAAGCAAATACTAGTCCAGGTGGGAAGATAGCGAATTGCAATCAACGTGTAACTATCTAGATACCACAACTAGCCCATCTGCGGAGTTCGATTGGATCGTGCCTAAACGTTGGTATTCGTATGGTTGAGTGTAGGGGTACCTCACCACTCATCAATAATCATTGATATATTGAGAGTTACATCATTCCAAAGATCATTTATGATCGTAGATTAAATACTTAACGGATGATTCATAGAGATGTTCTCATCAGGTTATGAAAGAACAATTTTGCAATAACACTAGTAGCGAATATATACGTTCAAGACATGCACAGTAAGTGGCACCAGACACTCATCACTTTAGTATAGATTAGAATATTATTTCATTGTACTTTAGATTAATTAGAAGAAGTTTATATATTTTAATACTATTTCATAATGGTCTCACGTCGTCAACTATCATATGCATCATCTACATTTAATTATACGAACTAAAGACCAACACAAGTATAGTTGGAAAGATAACCACCGGTGATGAACTCCTAATAATCTAGAAATTCAGCTAATTTACTCCATGAATAATAATCATTTCACGCATAATGCTTGTGATTTGTATGATTGGATGTAAGGACTACTTTAGCGCTCATCCATTTCCATAATAATTTTTTTTATATCTACGTCCATTAAGGCTCTACATAGATCCGAGGGGTCCATTGCCTACTCCAATTATACGTACATCCTACCTTTGCAAGGTGAAATGTCATTTTATTTATCCTATTCCAAGGAAACGGAGGCGGTTACAGTGGGAAATTTCCAAGTGATGGGAACGAATACATATGCAGAATCCGTAAGAGGAAACTACGTAAGAAAAATTACTGGCGTCCGGAGTACATTGATAGTGAGTTAAGGTTACTCAGGATCTTCACGTGAAAGATTTTTTTAAAAAGCAATGGCTACAAAAATCTCAGCCGTTGGCCGTCAAAGGGTTTGACGTTCCCAAATAAATTTCTTCCTGTCTCGGCCGGAAAATTCGCTAGTGACCCTGTTTTCCAGCCAGAGATACAGTTTTGTCTTGGTTTGTCCTTGCAAAATTCGTCTCACCACTGTTTCTCCTCCTCTTGAAACAAGGGAACTCATTTTTCGCCTGTAAGTAAGCTCGTGCCCTATTTTTTTTTTTGGCTTTTTTCATTTTCTGTTCTTGTTTCAAAGACAAAAATTGAGTTCCGGTTTTTGGGATCTGTTTACCGTAATGTGATTTTTTAGCTTCCGATTCCATCGCAACGGTTTTATAATTTTAAAATTGGTGCGTGATTGGGTCCCTTATCACCGAGGGTTCCATGGTTTATTTTTTATCCTTTTATTTTATAATTTTATACGATCGAAGGAACGAATTTCTCAACATTTTGCCTGGTTTCTGAATTTGCTCACCCTAGCATTTCTGGGTCATGACTTAACTATAGGGTTTGGGCAAGCTCACTCGGTTTCCCCTGCTACATTACCATATTATCGCATTTTGTGCTAACTGTTTCTGTGCCTTCTTTTCTTGCTCTGTTCAACAATCTACTTAGATGAATTAGGTCACAAATCAAACATAGAGAGAATAGCAAAGAGCAGACCACAAAAATCACGAGCAAGAGTTTATCTGGTTTGAACATTTTCACCTCTGGTTTTGCAATAGCATTTATTTATGCTCTTTAATTCTGTTTGATTTATTTTTTTAATTCTTTTATGCTCTTTAGAAATTCTTTTTTAAATGGAAATGGAATTTAAAATCCCGGTGCCTGTGGTTGCAGGGTCAGTGTACCAACATTGAACTATACATCACATAATTTTAAAAAAATCATAAGGATATCCATAAAGGACTATTATTTTTTCACCTATATTTATTTTTAAATTTTGCTGAATCCCTCCATGTGTATGTTTCCATTGCATGACACACTTAGAATGGCTGCAACTAGCAATTGATTAGCAGTCCACTGTGACTAGTAGTCCATCAGCAATTTCCCGCTCCAAGTTGACTGTGACTAGCAGTCTCCTGGAAACCTGTATAAAAGCCAAAACCCAAAAGTTGGATGATTCACAGTGCAACTTGGCTGCGACTAGCACTCTTTGGGCACTACACTGTGACCCAACCATGACCTGTATAAAAGCCAAAACCCAAAAGTTGGATGGTTCACAGTGCAACTTGGCTGCGACTAGCACTCTTTGGGCATTACACTGTGAGCCAACCATGGCTAGCATCCTTCTGGCAATCTGCCCAATGGTAAATACATTGACACTCAGTACTTTGGTTTTAAAGTTCCAGCAGTTGATTGCAACCAGACTGTAACTAGCGGTCCAGCATTTGATTGTGACTTGACTGCAATTAGTAGTCCACTAGCAATAGCCTCCCTGAATCCAAACATACCTCAAAATGACCCAATGTTAGGTTGTGACAGGGCTACAACTTGCAGCTTGCTTGTAATTGCTTGCTCAACATCCGAAAACCACTCAATTTATGCCTGAACCACTGCCAAATGATTTCCAGATACAAGGACTACCCAACAAACAACTCAATGAGGATTCAAAAGAAGATTATTGGAGGAATATGCCATCATCAATCTTTTAGTCTTTTCTGCTGTTTAGAATTCTTTTTAAAAATGGAAATGAAAACTCCAGTGTCTTTGGTTGCCAGGTCACTGTACCAAAATTGAAGTGTACATCATGTAATTTAAAAAAATTACAAGGATATACTTGAAGGACTATTATTTTTCCACCTATATTGCTTTTAAAATTTTTGCCGAATCCCTCCACCTGTGTATGTTTGCATTGCATGCTACACTGAGAATACTGTTCTAGCTTCTTGATGGATGCCCCAAAGATCAAGTACACTTCATAGTTCATATTGAATATTGGGCCAACAACCCTAGTTAAATTTAAAACTTTCATTTGCAACTTATCATCATGCAAGTCTCATTACGTAGCCAAAACTACCCTGGGGCAAACCAACTTTTGTTTTAAAATCAGTTGGAACTTCTCTGAACTTTACCTGACAAAGATGCAATGTAGCAACCTGTGATTTAAGGTCTCACTCTATTGATTATAAAGAGAACAGGTGTCCTGAAATTTTGTTCCTTGACATATGAGAAAATCATTTGTTGGGATTTTTGCCTTTGCAGTCACTTGTTTAAAAATATACAGTTCCATGATACAATTATGGTGTGTTTCCATTTCTTAAAATCATGATAGACCTTATGTTAAGGTATTGTGTAATAGGGTTCCTTTATATATAGATGGTTTTGTTTTTGTTTCTCAAGTAATACTTACAATGCTTTATAAGCACTTGTTTGAACTCACGATGTTCTATCTAAAATCCAATCTGAGCTTTGGAAATTTTAATTAGATTGTACCTTTTAAGGTTTTACCAAAATCTATGTAGATAATGAATTTGCAAAATGGAAGCAATAAACACTTTCATCGGAGAAAGACCCTAAGGATCTGGGGACATATTCAAGTTTGTTCAAGAAGATGGCCCAAAGACATAGGAGGCACATGAAAATAATTATAAAAGTTTAAAATGTTATATCCCATGTTGTTTTGTAGACTTTTGTTCAGGGAGGTTGGAGGAATACATGTTAGTCATCTTCTATGTGCATATGCAAACTTTGTTGAGAAGTTCTCTGTTCCTGGGGAGCATCCTTTCATCTGGCAGGTTGAATTTCCTGATAATTAAATGCTAGGTTCATTTTAAATAATTTGGTATCTTGATATTTAAATTGACCTTCCTCAAAGGTTAGAATATTAAACTAATTAATTTTCAGATATCAAAAACATGAGAGTTTTATAGCCTTTTTGCAAATATTGGTTCCTTTCATCAAGTTGTTGGTTTTCATCTACGTAACAAACCTCTAAACACGTTACAGTCTATAGAGAACTTAAGCTTAGATATTTCTGGTATTGCCGTGAATAAACATAACATAAAATTCTTACATTTCTAGTACATTGATTTGGTTTGATTTCACTACTTAAAATAATGTTTAAAATTTTTCAAATGCAGTTTTCCAAACTACTTCGTTCAGGATAGTAGCTCTGACAATCTAATGTGTCAGTCATAGAATTGTGCAATCATGACTTATTACCATCTCTAATTTTGTACACATAACCAGTGTGGGATTTGAAATTGTGAGTGACAACTGGATAGTAGTTTCTTTTATTATGGGCAACTTAACCAGGGTGGGATGTGAAGTTTTATGAATGACAACTAGATAGTGATTTCTTTTATTATGGGCATCCAGATTCCCATAGTCTCTGGTATCATTAGTGTTGATAGAACTGGGTACTGTTGGGTTTTGTTGCTTTGTTATGTCTCATCTGTCATCTGGTTCTGTTATTTGTAATCCTTTATTATGGTGAGCTAATGTTATGTTACAACAACAAATTTTGATGTATCGTGAGTAATTCTAGCCATAATCTATACCATTTATTATAATTATTAAGATAACAATAATTTCAAATGCTTTAACACAGTTTGATTTATTCTATTTATTATTATTCTTGTTGTTATCACTTTTATGGTTTTCCTGCACGTTGTTTCTTAGGGCCTTTGATTTTCGAGACAATGGTTATTTTGTTTGTTTATTTTCCCAGTACTTACATATCATCAATTTCTTGTATGAAAATCTGTTGCGCATCTTTCTGTTGTGTCTTTTCATGAATGTTATTGTGTTTGAATAAGTAGGTCATTTTCAAGGATGATTTCGACATTTAGCGATTAAGTTGATTACCTCTTTACTTCCCTGAACTTCTTTTTGTGTTTGTCTTTGCAGGTCGTTTCTTTATAGCCATTTCCTTTGTGGTTACAGTTCTATGGCATTAGCATGCCATAATGAGCGGATGAAATCGCTTGCTTTAGAAGATAATGTTCAGAATGAAAAAATAGTGTCCTCTTCTCTTGAATCTAGGTCCTTCATTTCTTTGCATGCTGACAGCGTGGGTTTGAATTGTATGGTAAAAAGTAACAAACAAAATTTATTTTGCTCAGAATGCCATCTTGACCAGACAGATCATTGTCCATTTCTTGAGCTTCCTCCTGTTTTAATATCAGAAATATTCAACTGGTTGAATGCCAAAGAACTAAGCATAGTTTCCTGTGTATGCGTTCCTTTTCGGAAGCTTTCTTCGGATAGCCACGGATGGAAAGATTTCTATTGTGAGAGATGGGGGTTACCCATTTCTCAAAAGCATTCAAATGTGTCGGCAGTCTTACCACCACCAGGAAAATCATGGAGAGAACTTTATGTGGAGAGAGAAGCTCGTAGCAAGGCGTTTTTGGGCCGTTTCAAAATAGATATCCTTCATGGTCATACTGAAGCTATACTTGCTGTTTGTCTTGTGCCTTCTGCAAATCTGATATTCACAGCAGGGTATGATACTGTGGTTAGGATGTGGAATATGGAAGAAGGGTTTCTGATTGAACAAACTCGTCCATTGTGCAGCACTATCCGGGCCATAGCAGCAGAGACAGATATACTAGTGGTTGCAGGAACTGAAGCTTTTGTGAAAGGGTGGAGATCGATTTCAAATCTTCCACATTTGTTTGACATATCTGGAATGACTGGTAATAGCAATGATTTTTGTCTCCGTGGTCATCTTGGGCCTATTACATGCCTCGGACTTGATAATTCAAATATTTACAGTGGATCATGGGATATGAGCATTCGTGTTTGGGATCGGTATTCATTGAAATGCTTGAAAATTTTTTGGCATGGGGACTGGGTGTGGTCTCTGGCTATCAGAGGACCCAATTTAATGAGTACTTCGGGTAGTGATTTATATATCTGGGATGCTAAATCTGGAGAATTGTTAAATGTAAGGCAGAATGTTCACAGAGGGAAGGCATATGCAGTACAGTGCACTCGGTCTGGCAATTTGGTATTCACTGGAGGGGAGGATGGGGCTATCCATATGTTTGAGAACTCGGCTAAAAGTGACAAGCCAATTGCCTCATGGATTCCACATACCTGTTCAGTTAATTCCCTTGCTTTTGAAGATCCATGGCTGGTCTCTGCCTCTGCAGATGGGAAGCTTGCTATGATGGATGTAAGGAGATTGCTGAAATCCAATAACGATTTCAAGACCAGGGAGGGTTTTGACCAGAACATTCGTTGGCACAGTTCAGAATCTACACAGTTGCAACATGTTGAGCCACCTCAACGCGTGCTACACGGTTACCATAGGAATTTGTATTCTGTAGACATAGGAGCTGAGAGAGTAGTTTGTGTTGGAGAAGAAGGGGTTCTCCGGATGTGGGACTTCACACAGGCTTTGGAAATTGAGCGTAGGGTGCAGGCATCAAGAAATGCACGTCTGGAAAGCAGGTCACGTAGGAAGAAAGCAAATGATGCTTTGAAAGCCAAGGCTAAGCAGGTGGATGATTTCTCCAGTGTTACCATTGGCTGTGATCCACATGATAGAGGAAGCAAGATTTGGCGAAGATATTATGAGAACAAAGTAAATGCATAGCTCCGGTTTTAAATTACGGTTCTTAGCACTTAAAGCATATTCAAATATGAATTGGGATATTTTTTTTCGCTGATTGATTGCCTCCTTCCTTATGCAATGCTAAGACTTTTACTAGGTGCTCTTGCAAAGATTTACAACAAAATTCCTTATCAATTATTTGATTCCATATTTTTGTTAAATGTGTTTGTACGCAAATACTGTATCGCCCCGTAGCTTCTGGCGTTTTTTCATGCCCAAATGTGGAAAATGGGTTTTGAATGGAAAGTAAAGGAGAAACAGTGAAGGTACCATGCCTATATTGCCTTTGAGTTTTGTTACAAAATGGAGGAGCTAACGTTTGATTGCAGTCATGGACCCAACATTTTTTAAGGAACGTTTGGTTGCAATTGTCAACGTTTTTCTAATTTGTGACATGTTATAAATGTCATAGCAAACATCAAATATATATATACACAGGGAAAATGTAGGGTTCATTGGGGTTGTCATTCTTCAACATCTATCTCTTAGAGGCAATTCAACACTAACAATATGGTTAGGCTTGTATTGGGTTAGAAGGGATGGCTAGTTCGTTTCATATCTTACTTCACCTAGCATCCATAATGTGTTTTTACAAGCTTCACAATTTCATGTTGGCATGATCTTTAATTTCTGGGTATAAATACCTCATGTCAAATCCCCCAAAGGTTATGTCAAAAGATGTATTTGTTATTATAACATGGCCTGATGGGTCTTGTTACAACTTGTCCTTAGGGAGTTTTTTATAATAATTACGCTATTTGTTACAAAATGAAGCAACACATCTTTGTTGAGGAATGACTCCATTCAGAAATGGGGGCATGACAAAGTACCCCCTTAGCTTTTGTTCATCCTTGAATAAATCCACATTAATGATGTTCCTTCATGCTCTACTGGCCCCTCCATATTCTAATGCTTAATTCTTTAACTTGTCCTTTTGAAATTGAGCTCAATATTTTAAAATTGTTTGTTTATTCTACAAATAAAATACAAGTGAGAAACATATTTGGGAAATAAATATTATTTAATCAATATTTACATTTATATCTAGGTAATGACAAAAGGAGAATTAGAAGTCTACCAACCATCAATCGTACTACTAACCAGGGCAACTCATATCTTTGGTTATCCAAGTGAAGGTAGGCTAAATCCTTTTTCCCAACTTATATTATCCTTGAATATTTACTTGTTTAATTTAGAAATATAAGTAAAAAGAAATAGAATAAGAAATATAAGTAAAGTTAAGAAATTGCCTATTTTCCATTTAATCTTTGAGATCAAGAAATGTAGTTGTAATTTTGTCATAAGAGATGTATGATGGTAGCACTTGATCTTGCTCCTCAACTTCTTCCTTAGGAATTAACTCCAATAGCTTAGTAACTTGAAAGAATTGGGTATCATACCAGATGTAATCTAGGGTCTCGATGAAGAATGATGTTAACTCATCTTCAGTAGTTATGGCAATGTAGTTGGTGAAGTGTAGTTTTTGATGAACACAATCCATTAGCATTATTTGTTCTCAAATTTGGGCATTCCACTTGTCTACTGAAGATTTGAAATATGCAAAGTATGCACTAGCCAATGGAACGGTCTGATGAACTAATGGAAACATCTTTTTTAAATCAGGTTTCTCTTCTAAAAGATCATTTACACGTCTATATTTTAAGAATTGATGAACATCACTTCTAGCTTTTGCATTCAAGTCTTCATAGAGGATTAATGGTAATGGCACTAGGTCGAGATTGGTATGGGTTAGGAATAGCTCGTACTTCAAGTTTTCTTCAATTTGGTTAATCAAGTAGGATACTTGACAAAGTCTAACATCTAGACACTTTGGATCAACGATCAAATGCATATTGACCATACAAACATATCTCCCTAATGTACTTTGAATTTTATTAAATACTATTGTTCATAACAATGAGATGTAAACCTAGTGGTAAGACTCTTGCTTTGAAAGCTCCAAGTCATGGGTTTGAGTTTGGTGGGTGATGAGTCATTGTTGGTTGGCTGCATCGATGCATCTCACCTACATCGACGAGGCCTTGTCGATGCAGTGTCTGTTCGTCGCCTATAAATACGTGCCTACAAACCATATTTATGAAAATCCAAATTTAAGTAACAGCAAAGCTCTTGCATTTTTTCATTCAAAAGTTAGAATTTTTTCCCCTAAGTGCTCATAGTAGGAGTCATTGAGGGTATGGATCTTTATTCGAGCATTGTTGTACCTGAGCACGATAGTGTGTGCAGCAATAAAGATGAGCTTTTTGATAAACCTTGCAGCACTTTGGATAGATTAGCTATTTTATCTATGCATTAAATGTTTTCAATTATTTATTAAATGCTTTCAATTAATTATCAAATATTTTTCAATTATTACGATAATGAGACAGTTAAGTAAGATAGATTACATACATAAGTATGATCGCTTCGAGTGCAACATGTATTTGCTTGGTAATCCTAGTAGCATCATTGCTTGGTACACCCAATAGCATAGCGTTTGGTCACCCAACAGTGGATACATGGGTTTAGGATGTGTATGGGAAGTGGGAATAGATACTTATGTTAGGATTAGTTAAATGATTAGTTAATTAGTAATTTAGATTAGTTAATTAAACTCCTTTTATATACATTTTGAGCACCAAAATATAAAATACAAAATGATAAAAATTGGATGCCTTAGTTACACTTAACCATACCAATGTACATCACAAGTGTAATTGGGAGGATAATGATTGACCTTCCCTTCCTAAAGGGCTAGTGCACTGGAAATGATAAAGTTCGTGGAATTCGACTGGATTGCACGTGAATGCTTTGTGATTCATATGGTTGGGCGTAGGGGTACCTTGTCATTCATCATTGGCACCGTTGCTAGGGACTTTGTTTGTGGAACATGCACTATTTAGGTCTAAGTGGATACCACTAATATTGTTGTATGAACCTAAAGGTCAATAACATTCCCACTATACATAAATTATAAACACACAATGACAATTTCATTTTGTTTTACAAAATGTCTTCTTCTTCTTGTAAGCCTAAAGATACTAAACCACTGGTTCCATAGGAATGCAAGGTGGTATACACTCATCCAGATGAGTTTGTGCCAAATTTCACCTTCATCCTACATTAGGATGAACAGATGCGATGGCGTGATATGGAAGGAAACATTGTTTTGCCCCTTGATAGATCTATGCCCGAAATGCTGTTTAAAATTCTTAAGAAGTTGGACATAGCAGATCTTCACAAAGAGTACGTTGTGGATGGATATGATACTCAGAACTATTGTCCCACTGAAACATAATGTAAGCAAGATAAATGTCAGGAGAGACTCCATGAAGCCACAAAGGGGAAACATTACGCTAACCCTTTGTTCCTACTAGATCAAGAGGACAATGAGGATCCTTCCTTGGAAGGTTCTCAACATGAAGATTCTCCACCCCCTATTACTAATGGTGAAGATGTGAACTTGACCCTACGATCAACTATTCATAGACCGGGTTTAAGAAAGAGTGATAGCCAAGGTAGAGACTCAGGGTGAACATTATAATAACAAGAGATCTAATGATGATGATCATAAAAAGCATAAGAGTGGTGGCAGATACCATAGTGGCGGTGGTGGTCTACCTTCCTCTTTATCGTCTTCATCTGATTTTGAACATTCCTCTTCATCTAACGGTTCTCATGGAAGCCACCATTGAAATAACCATGATGAAGGTGATTGATGAAATAATAATGATTGTGAAGGCCACCAAAATTGAAGTGGTGGTCGAAACCATCATTGCCATCATCAATGCAGCAATGATAATGAACCTTTACTGGCAACTCAAAGTATGCTTAACATTGTAGAGGCAACAAGAATTCCAACTAGGCATATGAAGGATAGTCAGATCAAGTGCCTAGATATGAACAATATTCCAAGATTTGAGGGGGGATACAATTCTGATTCATAGACACATCTACAAGCTTTTCAAGATGCCTATGCCTTACAAAACATAGAGAATGAGTGGCAGAAACTCAAGCTTTTCCTAAGGACACTCATTAAGGAAGCTGAAAGTTGGTACCGGTCCTTAGAGCTAGAATCTATCCACAAGTGGAGTACCATGTTAGAACTATTCAATGATAAATACCAGACGTACTCCAAAGTGTCTAATTTGAGAAGGCAAATCCAAGGGTGAAAACAAAAAGCATATGAATCCTTGGATGTTGCCATGGGCCAATACTATTCACTCCTACACCAATGTCCTGGCCATGGTTACTCTTAGAGGAAACAACTCCACCACATCATAGATGGGCTTAGAGCAGAAACAAGAAGAACCCTTGGGGTGTATGCCTAAGGGAGGTTGTTTGAAATGAGAGCTCATTAGATCCAAAGGCTAATAGAGTAGGTAGCAAAAGAAGAAGATGAGCTACAAAAAGGGAGAGTGCTGAAGAGTATAATAGGAACCCATCCATTAGAAAACGAGAGGTTCGATTTTGTGATGAGGAGAAGTCATCACTTGATGAAATGGTGAATAGAAAGACCTTGCCTATCCAAAAATCTATTTTTGACATTTCAACCAAGGTTGACAAGTTATGAGACTCTTTAGATAAAAATTTTCAAACCACTTTGAAGATTGCTGAAGAATCCAAAGAGTAAAATAGTGATTGTAATCATAGATAATGAAAAGAAGCTAAATGTACCTACCAAAGAGGTAAGGGCAAAGCTATTGTAGTAGAGGAAGTTGTGGAATCTGACTATAATGATGAAATTGAATGTGAGATCTATCAATATGAACATTCAAAGGGATGTTGCTCTGTGGTGTCACACTTACAAGAGTTTGGAGTGTATTCATTAAATCCTCGCCTAACACATAGACAAGCTTCAAGACGATTGCCTTACCCTCAAGGCAATTCAAGGTAGTTCCACCAACAACAACAAGCTTACTACCCAAGTGGAACTCCTCCACAACCTTATGAATAGTACCAATAGTGGTACCAACCACAATCATGGGGAATGCCATTGCCAAGGTAGCAGTATCCTTATAGGCAACCAGATCCATGTGGATACTATGTTCAGTAACCCATCTCCCCTAGAAGTTTGACAAGTCATGCATCATTCCAGCATCACTATTACCCTCCAGAGTATCGCCAAACACATTCATCATCTACTCAAGGAGAAAACCCATATCTGTATCCTTATCAGCCTCCACATCCCTTTGCACCTACACCTCCACCTTCAACCTAATTACCTCTTGCTCCATCTATGCAAGGTGAGATTCCTTCATAGCTGCAACAATGAAATGCTAGAAGGGTTGTACACTCACAACCAAGTTTTGAACTAAGTGGTTTAGATAATCGATTAAGGAAATGACCTTTCTTTTGGCCCAACAGTCCTCTCCAACCCTCACAACCTACTTCGGTTGATCACCCTACATCTCCAACACCCTCATCCCCTGCATCAAACACCTTTGAGCACCCTTCAAACCAAGTGCTGCCTAGGATTCGCATTGTAATGCTAACTCATGTTGTTTTTAACTAGATCAAGGTTGGTAACCTTCTTACAAAAATATTTGACCTAGGAAGTCTGCTCATCTTTCTATAGATTGCTGGACAAGAACTATGCAAGGATCTTCTTGACTCTGGTTCTAGAGTTAACCTCATCTCCCATGTTATGTACAAGGCCTGGAACTTGCCACCTCTTAAGAAGAGCAATATCTGTCTAAAATTAGCAGATTAGTCGATTACGGTCCCTTTAGGATTAGTAGAGGACATTATGACAATAGTTTATGGCTGGTCCTATCCTATTGATTTTCTAGTAATCAAGGTGGACAACAAAATTGAGTTAGAAAAAATTGAGAAGAAGCATATTCCATGCATCACATACAATGATAACGGGTGCAATTGCATGCAAAAAAATTGGTCAATCAAGAGCACATACATTTAGGTGTGCAATCGGTATGCACAAGATATTAATAGTCAATAGTGTCTGTACACAGTAGCCACAAAGTAGGAGGGCACCCAGTGGTTGATAGCCGATTCTGATAACAACACAATATGCATGGAACCAACTAAGAGTTTAACATGTGCATATGTTAAAGGCATAGAAAAAATTGAACAATTCCATTTCCAACTCTCTAATGAAGATGATGATAACTATTGGGGAGAGCTAAAGATCCCTGATCACTTCAAGCAGGAGCCCTTAAAACAAAAAAATTTACCAATCAGAATGGAGTATGCATTTTTAAAGAATGGTAAACTGGTCATCATTAATGCCAAACTTGCTCCTGAACAAAATGAAAATTTGTTGAAAGTGGTGAATAAATGGTTAATATCCTTCGCTTAGTCATATCTAGAGCTAACAGGAATCAATCTAAAGATATGCCAACACTGCATCTACACTTACCCAACCATGAAGCCTAGAAGGCAACTATAGAGGTGGCTAAACCCCAAATTGAAGTAAATCATTAAAGAGGAGATGAGAAACTCCTCAAGGTGGGGTTTATCTATTCAATTGTAGATAGTGAGTGGGTTAGCCCACTCGTAATTGTACCAAAGAAGAATGGTAAATGATGGGTTTGCATTGACTTTAGGTTGTTAAATATGGTAAGATTTAAGAATTACTTTTCTTTGCCATTTTTGGATCAAGTATTAGGCACCATATTCGGGCATTGTTATTATAGTTTCTTGGATGGTTATAGTGGCTATAACCAAATCCAAATTGCGCCAAAAGACTAGGCCAAGATAACATTCATGAGTCCTTGGGAAAATTTTGCATGTTGTAAGATGTCATTTGGCCTATGCAATGCCCCTGAAACATTTCAACACTTGGTCCTTAGTATCTTTCAACAATAGATCAGTAGTGGTGTTGAAGTCTTCAAGGATGAATTCTCCACCTATGGAGCTACCTTTGAGCAAGCTTTGGACTGACTTGAGAAAGTACTGAAGAGATGTGTTGAGATAAACCTACAGCTCAACTGGCAAAAGAGTCATCTCATGGTCCAAGAAGGCATTGTGCTAAAACACTGAATCTCATAGAAAGGGATTGAGGTAGACCTAGAAAAGATAAGGGTCATCCAAGGAATAACACACCAACCAAAGACTGTTAAAGATGTTTAGTCATTCCTTGGATAGACTAGTTACTACCAGCGCTTTATTGAGAATTTCTCTAAGATTGCAAAGTTGTTGGTAGAACTTACAAAGAAAGATGCACCTTTCATTTAGACCAAGGAATGTGAAAATGCATTCCAGCAATTAAAAGAGAAACTCGTAGAAACACCAATTCTATGAGCACTAGATTGGTCCAAACCATTCCATATCATGATAGACACATCTAACTATGCTTTGGGAGCAATGCTCACGTAGATGGATGAAAAGAAAAGTCCATATTATATCCACTACGCAAGTCAAAGCATTATGGAAGCATAGTTAAATTACTCCACCATGGAGAAGGAATTAATGGCAATGGTGTATGCACTAGAAAAGTTTAGACATTACATGATAGGTTACAAAGTATTTATACATATGGACCATAGTGCAATTCGCTTTCTTATGAATAAGTCGACAGTGAGCCCTTGTGTTATACAGTGGCTTGTGATCTTGTAGGAATTCAATCTTACTATGGTAGATCGAAAAGGGATCGAGAATGTGGTTGCTGACCATTTTTCTCACTTAAGATGGGACAACAAAGAGGAGGAGAGCCTGCTCTTTGATCAATTCCTAGATGAACTTCTCTTTACTAGAGCAATAAATGAACAAACGCTTGAAAAAGCAATATGGTATAATGGCATCCTTACATATCTTCTCACTCAAGAGATGCCATAAGACTTGGATTTTAGGAAAAAGTAACAATTTCTTCATTGGGTCAAATACTTCATGGAAATCAATGTACACCTTTACAAGGTGTGTGTCAATGGCTTGATCCATTGGTGTGTCCCTAACAAAGATCAACTATGCATTCTCTAGGATGCTCATGAAGGACCTTGTGGAGGCCACTATGCAGGGAGACATATAGCCATAAAAATTCTGATGGCAGGATACTATTGGTCCACAATCTTTAGGGATGCCCACCAGTTTTTCAAATCTTGTGAATGTTGTCAACATGACGAGGGGATGACTACTCATATGGAAGGTCCTCAATAGTGGATCCAACCACTAGAACCTTTTGATATATGGGGCATTGATTTCATGGATCCCATCACACCCTTGTCTAATGGAAAAGTGTATATTATAGTCACAATTGACTATTGCACAAAATGGACTGAAGCAGCAGTCGTTATAGATCACACATCATCCACTACCATTAGATTTATACAACAACATATTATAAATAGGTTTGGGGTGCTGCGTTCACTAATTTTTGATAGTGGGACTCATTTCACAGGTGCCACATTTAGAAAATTAATGCAATGCTTGGGGGTAGAACATAANAATAGAGGACCTTATTTCCTAGTTGAGACTTTACTTTCCTAATTCTAAGGTTGTGGCATTGCTTGTTGAATGCCTTCTTTACCTCATTCAAAGATAAGGCCACTAAGCANCTCTCTAGGCTTACCGATCAACTTGGAAACTTCCTATTGGATATTCTCCCTACGAGTTAGTGTACAAAAAACTTCCAACACTCCCAATTCAATCTGAGCTCCATACACTCTCAACAGCTTGTGAATTAAACCTTAACCTAAGTCTAGCATAGAAGGAAAGATTGATCAATTTGAATGTGCTAGATGAAAACTGCTTAGTGGCCTTATCTTTGAATGAGGTAAAGAAGGCATTCAACAAGCAATGCCACAACCTTAGAATTAGGAAAGTAAAGTCTCAACTAGGAAATAAGGTCCTCTATTGGAATCCCACATATGTATCTCAAAAGGAAAAATTTCAAACATTGTGGGAGGGACCTTATATAATTGATCAAACCTTTCCCTTTGGGGCCATGATAATTGACAAACCTGATAGTCCAAACAAAAAGCAGTTGGTCAATATCCAACAAATTAAACCTTTCCTAGAACCAAATAGGCCAATGTAAATACTACCTCAACTGATGGACACCCACATTCTATTTTTCAAATCTCCTCATTCCAACTCAGTCATGGGGGAGATGGCCATCTATGCTAACCATTATCATGGCCTCTCAAATTTTCTACCTTTTTGTTTTTCACATTTTTGATTTTACAAATTTTTTTAATTTTTAAAATTTTTAAAAATTTTACACCATCTTTAGTACCTTTATTTAAAATTTCTTCATTATTTTACACTTTCTTATATATTTTAATTTATTTTTTTTGTTTTGATCAAGTGTGATATTTTCTCATTTTTGCTAATAAATTTGCTTTTTTGTCACAGGACACAATGTTGTTATTGCTGTTTACTAATGATGGTTTGTGCTTAATGTGTGATTGTCGATGTTTGGTTTCTATTTTTGAATTCTGATGTTTGATGACTTCAACATGGTTTGTTTTTCATGGAACAGGTAGTGAGTCCACATCATCCACCCATCCAATAAGCTCTATGATTTTCCTTGTTCTAGGAATTTGAGGTCCCTTTTTCATTAAAGAAACTTTTAATCAATCAGTGACCTTGGTAGTTCCAGAGTTAGGAAGGATCCAAAGGTTTGTAAAGGGTGTGAATTCAAGGTGACTCAATATTCTGTGTGCTCTTCTTCTTGCTTGAGTGCTTGAGTGTTTTTTCATGGACTTCTTACTGTTGCATACAGGAAGAAAAATAATGTCATTGCATGGTGTGGTTTCTATCATTCCAAAAAAAAATGATGGGAATTCAAAGCACACCCCTTCCACATGAAATAAGTCCTTGGATGGTGCGGTTCCCATTTCAAAAAAACAAAACAATGGAAATTCAAAGCACATCCCTTACAAATAAAAGGGCTACAAGCACTAGATATGGGAGTCAAAAGACATACACCTATGCTTGAAGGTCCCCTCTAACTAAGGCCCTCTCTTTCTCACTTCCTACTTCTCTTTCCTCTTTGTGGAATGGTGGTTATCTTGTGGGGACACTCTTGTGTCTTGAGTGGGTGGATTTGTCTTAGAGTGGCGATGCAAAGTCATTGAAAGCAAATGGCTTTGGTTTGGACTGAAGATGAAACTTCTTGACTCATTTCAACCACAATTCTATAAGGAACTTCTTATGACCTCAATTTGGAACTCCATTCTACCTTCTCTATCATCCATCCATGCTGCCATAACTCACCTCACTGTTAGGTTCTATATTATGCTCTATGTCTTAGTTTGATGTACGGGGATTCTTGAGTGGATTCTTTTGGGTTGGTCCTTAACTTGTCATGATCATTAAATCGACTATGGGACCCACAAACTCCTTAGTTGAGGTTATGCAAGGGCAAAAAGAGCATGAGCCTGCTATGGGGAGGACCCACTTGCATAGCTTTTGGTTTGACTAGTTAAGGTTCCTTACCTTTGACATCACTACAATCTTATATTTCATATTTTCCATTGTGTAAACCGCTCAATACTTAATCTTTCATTACATTTATCCATTAATTAATTTTTCTCCATTTTTTTTCAAATTTATGAACTTCAATGCCCTCTTCTCATGATTTCATACTATTCTTAATCTTTTAAGCTTTCATTTGACCCTAATTTCATTGAAAAATTCCTTGTATTTTGAAAGTTTGACAAAAAATCAACAAAATTCAACAGTGGTCAATAGCTACATCGACGAGGCCTCATCAATGTAATGCAAAAATACTATATATACCGCTAGACACTTTGGAATTTTTTGCAATTTGCTCATAACACAGGGAATTTTTGCAATTTTTTAGAGCCCAAAACCTTTTAGAGTCCATAACTTTCAAATTGTTTGTCCAAATCACTTTGCTTTTCAATCCTACACTTATCAAAGGTGAGATCTTTATTGTAGGGGCCACAAACCTTAAGGTTTTCAATGCAATATTTTTAAAAAAATTTCTAACTCCCCCAAGGGTTAGCAACCTTAATCATATATAAACATCAACTTTTTCCAGGTTAACCCTTCCAACAATCTCCGAGATGATTTATCAATGATAAGGCATAAATAGAAGTAATAATTGAGTTAATTAAATGAACCATAATCACAACTTAGCCAAGTGTAACTACCCTCAAGAGTTAAGGTATTCCAATTGTTTTAAGGTTACATAGTGATTGCTAATACATGGTTCTATTGTCATTATAGATGGCACCTAAACAAAAATGTCCACAGGAAGGAAAACCCTCACAACCATGGGAGAAGCAACTTAGAGCTAGAAGGGGCTACCAGGAATAATGTCAAAAACAACAAGAGGCAACCAATGCAACAAGACCTTTTCATGAGGAGCTCAAAGTGGAATCTATTTGATAGATTCTAGAAGAAGAAGTGTCTACAGAACAATCCTGCTTAGAAATCATTAAGTCTCAAGAGATCCAAAGATTAGTTCTTCAAGAGATAAAATTTGGGGGAGAAATCTCCAGAGGATGTCAAGATACAATTGCAAGCCTCTCCCATGTGGCCAGTCATCACATCTAGTGGGGAGTGGTACATGGGAGAGACCTATCTCTTTTGGAATAGTCGAAGGCTAGGGTTCATTGTAAAAATCAAGGATATTCAAGTTTCCTAGTCGGTGGAGGCCATCACATAGGCACTGGGGTTGCCAAACATTGGAACATAGTTGGTAGAGATATCAACAAAAGGCCATTCTAAAGAAAAAAGGAAGTGGACCCAATGATTCTACGGGGTGGACCATAAGGAGTATGGTGGGCTCACAATGGCAGAGTGAATTAATTTCAAGATTATGACTTTTCACCTCAATTCAATAGTGAATCCAAGTAAGGTGATTACTTTCTCCGCTCAAGCATGCATCACTCTAAGCGAGAAATTTCTCGTTAACCTTCCATAGCTAATTTATTTGGAGATCGAGAAGCGTTTTAAGGAGAATGAACATGGAAGGAAGACCTTGCCCTTTCTGTGCCTTATTAGAAAAATTTGCAAAAGGAAAAGCATCATTCGCTAGTCTAATGATACTCTCAAGCATGCTTCCTTGGCCTCATGGGCAGAAATCGTGAAGGCTAAGATGCCAACAACTACTCAAGAAGAGGAGCTGCTGCCACCACCACCCACTTAGGAAACCACATCGGAGACCCACACAACCCTTGAACATCTATGAAAAATCCAAGAGCAACTCTTGAGCAAACAAGAGCAACAAGCAAGAACAAGTGGAATGGATCCATCTATGTATCAGCTAGCAATGAGTGACCTTAATGAGGTGGCCTGAATAGTTAGCTAGATGGAGAGGGGTGGTTCCATTTTCTCTACCCAAAGAACACAGCTGCCTTCGAGGTCAGATCCCAAAGCTTGGGAGGTGACGATGTCATTAGCAATACATCATCTACTCCCAAAAATCTCTAGGAATGCCACCACTTTCTTGGTGAGGTTGGAGGAAGATGAAGAGGCAACTGTCTTGGTGATGTAGCACCAAGGGTAGGAGATAGTGACCTAAGTGGTAGTTGACCCTGTAGCTAAAGCACTGAATGCACCCGTGGTGTCTATGTTAGTTGTATTTGCACTCCAAGATGTGTAGACATCCATAGGCATGGTTAGTAGGAAATTGAATGTAGCCTAGCATAAACAATTGCTGGAATGACTTGTAGGAACCAAGCAATTGACTCTGGATATCTTTGATCTTTCAGACAACATCACTGCAACCCAATCGGAGCTATTGAATGCAAGGGGGAAATGCATCATTTTGGAGGGACAACTAGAAACAACCCAAGAGAAAAATCAATGCTTGGCCATAGAGGCTACTGAACTTCATGCCTGACTTGTAGAATAAGCAATCCTTAGCTCAACAATGACAAGAGATGAAGCTATTAAACAGCTTCAAGAATGATTTCAAAAGGCTAAGGAGGAAGCAGTAATGGCCATCTTCAAATAGTCCATGGCAAAAGCTAAAACACACTTAATCAGAAAGGACTTGAATCAGATGCACCAAGAAAATGAAGCATTGACCTTGCAAAATCATTGCCTATGAAATTTTGATGCTCAGAGAGATCAAATGCAAGAATTCATTCATCAGCAGTAGGAGAAGCTTGCCAGAGTCAACACTGAATTGAGGAAATTAGTCATAGAGAATCGCAATCTATCAATGGAGGAGGTACGCACCTTACGACAAAAGTTTGCCATCGAAATCACCACCTGGAAGAATGAAGCTCTCAAGTTTGAGAAAGTGAAAAATCACTACAGGGGCCAGGTTGGCTTGCAAAAGTAAATTAATGAAAAACAAATCCATATGGAAAAGGTGAAAATGAATAAAGCCCTCCAACAACTCTAGTAAGGAAGAGAGATGTGGCAGCCCATTCTTGATGGGATTGACGCCTACAAAAAAGTAGAGATCCACTTGAAAGAGTTGCAGATTGAAGACATGATAAAGTATATGGAGTTGGCCAATATTTGTTATGCAAACCTAGCAATGATGATAGCCAAACAACCATAGTCAAAATTGGAGAAACAAGTGGCTAGCTTGTATTTGTTATATGAGGCCGAGTTTAAACATCACAAGCATACCAAGCAAAAGCTTGAGACTGTTAACGTTGAACTTGAAGTTCTCAAAGGACGATTCATAGATCAACGATCTATCACTAAAGACCTAGCTAGATGGATGAATAACTACCAAGAGCTAAAGAACATAGTGAGGGCGTTCAACATTGAACACAAATAGTTTGCTACCTAGTTTGTTAATGCTAAGGAGTTGTTTCTAGTAATCCTGTGTCCTTGAGATCTGCCCATTCCAACCCACATTGGGAAAGCTGCATGGATGGTACATAATCCTAAGAGTAAGGAGGAGAAAATGAAAGCACTGTTGGATGCTTTTCACCTTCCACCTAAAGTTGCAGCAGTAGCAGGACAACCACAACCGCCTCAACCACTGCCAGTGCGTGAAGCTGGTGAAGGTCCCTTAGAGCTTGAGGAACCACCACCACCTGGGACCACTTGATCTTCTCCAACAAGCTTCACATCATTAAGAAACATGTTGTCCAATTTTTGAAGAGTTGTGTTATGGTGTTCAATTTTGTGTCTTGAATACCACCATTTTTTGTAATGTGTTGATTCGTACACCCAAGCACTCCATTTTTTGTCAAGTTAGTCAAGTTTGTTTTGTTGAAGAAAAGTCAATCAATAATCCCATACCTTCTCAATTTTGTAAAAGAACTCCAGAACTAGTTTTCATTCAATCGTGGGGATATGATGAGTCATCATTGGTTGGCTGTGTTGATGAGGCCTTGTCGTCAACGAGGCCCTGTCTACGCAGTGTCTATCCATTGCCTATAAATACACATCTACCAGCCACATTTATGAAAATCTAGATTTGAGTAGTAGCGAAGCTCTTGTATATTTTCCATTTTAAAGTTAGAATTTTTCCTTTGAGTGTCCGCAGTAGGAGTCATTGAGTGTACAAATCTTTATTTGAGCATTGTTGTACCTAAGCACGACAATGTGTGCAGCAATAAAGACGAGCTTTTTGATAAACCATGTAACACTTTGGATAGATTAGCTATTTTATTTATTCATTAAATGTTTTCAATTAGCTATTAAATATTTTGTAGTTATTATGTTAATGAGACAATTAAGTGAGATAGATTACACACATAAGTACAATTACTTTGAGCATAACACGTATTTGCTTGGTAATTCCAACAGCATTATTGCTTAGTATGCCTAGTAGCATAGCATTTGGTCACCCATCAGTGGATACGTAGATTCATGACATGTATGGAAAGTGGGAACCAATACTTATGATAGTATTAGTTAAATGATTACTTAATTTAGTAATTTAGATTAGTTAATTAAACTCCTTTTATCTACATTTTGAGCACCAAAATATAAAATACAAAATGATAAAAATTAGATGCCTCAATTACACTTAACCATACCAACATAAATCACAAGTGTAATTGGGAGGACAACGATTGACCTTAAGGCTAGATTCACTTTCTAAAGGGCTAGTGCACTGGAAATGATAAAGTCTATAGAATTCAATTGGATTGCACATGAATGCTTTGTGATTCGTATGGTTGGGTGTAGGGGTACCTCGTCACTCATCAGTGGGTAATGCTAAGTTATAAAGTTCTAATTGAAGTATATATCTTAAGCTGTATTTATATTACAATTATTTCAAGATTTCAACACATAATATTATTTTTAAAAAAATTCAAAGTACATTAGATCATTATAGAGAGAGTTGAATTTTTTTTTTAAAAAAGATAGTATTGAAATTAAAATATAGAGTTGTCATATTTTGGCAAGTAAGAGTTTTGACGGTAAGAGTTTCAGAGTAAGGGTTTTAGTGGCAAGGATTTTGGTGGTAAGGGTTTCCACATTGATCTAACGTAACAAGCAGTCACATTGATATTACATGGAACCATTGCTTCTTTTCCATCCTATGAATTACCTGATGATTTATATGAACATATTACTCAAGAAATTTTTGTAAAGTATGTTTTCATGCAAATTCTAAGTTATTTACCTCGTTCCTCAAGTTTTTTAAATCATTTAAATTTGGTTTGAAAATATTAAGGTTTGGGTGTTGTCCATGTTCATTATTTGTCAAACTCATTCTTGCTAGTAGAATTTGTTTATTTAATAATGTTTTCTAAGGCCCTTGATATCCATGTTTTCAAACATTGTCATGCTTTATTGATTATTCAAAAGTGGACTTCCTCTTTTAATCCAACTTCTCCTAAATTTTGAAAGGTTCCTTGTTTTGTTGAATTACCAAATCTTCCATTAATTTTTGAAAAAGTTGAAAGAAATATTCTCTCGTATTAGGCCAATTAAGCATTATGAAATCCTTACTGTAGGTAGTGTTTTTCACAAAATTCGATATATGACTAAAGTGAATCTTGATTTTCTTAAGCTAGAAATTCTTCTGCATGCTAGAGGAATTGATTATGTATAGACAATTATTTATTACAATCTTTCAAAGTCATGTTACTATTGTCATCAAGAGGATCACATGTTTGATTCATGTCTTTTTATGCTATGAAAAAAGATAATGCAAGCACATTAGCAACAAGCTATTGTAAATGCTTCTAAGATTTCTTATGCAAACGGTATAGATCTTGCTAAGGTTTTTTCTACAAATGTTGTTATTTCTGCAATCATTTCTTCCATTGATGTTTCAACAGTAAGCCCACCACTTTCTTTTACTCTTATTCAATAGAATGTATCTTCAAGGAAGGTTCTAAAGAAATCAATTTCAAAAAATTATTCAATGACTAAAGGGAAACAAATATATGTTTCTTAGGTTTCACAAAATCCTATTGTTGATTTAGATGGTTTTCAAATGGTTCTTCATAATAAGAAATGTCGATGAAATCTATCTGTTAGTAAGTACATGTCAAATCTTCAAGATGAACAACATGTTAAAGAGATTTAAGTAATAATTCATTTATAACTATTGGTCAAGATATGGAGATAATATATTTTAATAATATTTATTCTACTAACACGGCAGGGGCTTTCTCCCCCTTCACCTGATATTAATTTTTTTATGGAATGCTAATTTGCTAGCCCAAAGGGAAGGGTTTTTAGGATTAGTTGTAAGGATAAAAACCTAAAAAGACATTAACAAAATAGTTAAGTCTTTTTTTTAATTGATTTGGAGTTTCTCCTCTTTGCAGTACTGCTCTGCTTTTGTACTTTGAATTTTTATTTTTAATATATATATATGTATGTTAGGATTTGACACCTTAAAGGAAAAGCTTAATTTTGGGATTTTTGGGATGTGTTTTTAGGTTTTCATCCTTATAATCAATCTTGAGGATTAGGCCTTGCCCTTGTTAGAAGCATCCTTATGGGTTTTCACTTCTTACTAAAGAGTTTCTTGTAAAGAGAGAGAAAATTCTCTCAAGAGGCAAAAGAACATATTAATAACAAATAATGAACAAATTGTAATAGAAGCTAAAAGCTTCCCATTCTTAAGCCTATAAAATAAAAAGAAATTAATATTGTAGAAAATAAATTAATGGTTTAACTTGTAGTTGAAAAGTGACATTTTTGAGAATCTAATATTTAATTCGTGAAGAAAGATCATAGTTATGCTCTTGTTACTAGAAAATACTTGCACATCAAAGCTTCTAAATAGAGTAGAGAACAAGGGGTTAAAGATACTTCCAAATGCAAAGAAAGAAAGTAGACAAAGTAAGTTGATCTCCAAAATTAATATCATTGTTGCTTGGTTGAAAGTTGTTACAAATTCTGGGTGTCTATTTTCGAGCATGCTATGCAACAAAATACTCAAAACAACATAAGGAAATGAGCCTTCACTTCTATGAAGAGAACATTAAGGAGAAACAATTCTCATATGTTTAAGATGAGTATCGATAGGAAGACCTTGTGAATAAGACATCCTAATAAAATACAAATTTTAAAAAAGGTAGGAACACTTCAAATTTCTTCTATTTTCCTCATCCGAAAGTATCATGATAATTGCATTTTCCAAATTTTATTGAATTTGTTAAGAATAAATTTATTCTTTGTAATAATTTCATATGTAATTGTAGAGTTAAAGGAAAACTACATCTATAATCCTTCCAAAAACTATCTTGAAAAGTTTGATGCAAACTATGATCAGAAACTAATTTTTTAAAATCTTTTTTTTTTTTCTCTTTCTATTCAAACCATAAAAGCTACAAGCCTTATTTCACGTAATCCATCTATCATGCATATGTAGACAAGAAACTATAATGATACCAAATTTGCTCTAGGTGGTACACAATCTAAATGAATTGGTAGTTCAAGCTTCTTCATTAAAAGGAAGCTATCATGGACTAATTTACTTACTAAGCTTGCATCATGTCTTCCCAATTTGTTTTAGAACTAGAAAACCAAGAATAGAAATGGCTTGAGGAAAAAGAAAAACAATGAAGAAAGTTATTACAAAACCAATTGTTATTATTTTTCCTTTTTCCTTATATAAGTTTCTAAGAAAAATGATTTGCTAAAAAACTGTTATTAGTCTTAGGATCTTTAATGATGGAATCATTTATATAAAGTGATTCCAATTTAGGTACTTCATCCTTTTCTTTTACAAATTTTAAAAATACCTTACAAGGTTCATTTTCAATTTTTAGCCAACCCATGCAACTTTTAATAAGAGCACATTTGGCTTCAAAAGTATCCCAACATTGTTTAGCACAATGAACTTTAGTTGAGGTTTTTTTAATTTCAAAATGAAAGGGGTTTTGAATTAAAAGAATTTGCATTTGCTTTATAGATTTTGCAAGATTTTTTTCAACTTGATACTTATGCTTAGCAAATTGCTTTTCAAATCATCTAACATAATTTCTGACTCTACAAATAGTTCATTACTACTAGTAATTCCAACTAATCACTAATAGACTTTTTTTTTCTACATTTCATAAAGACTTCAAAATATTTTTTCCACTAGGTCATATGAACATATTAGCATTCATACAAAAAAGACATCTATATACACTTCTATTTTCCTTGCAGGCTTCCAAAAGGAAATATTATAGAGGTAAAATCTAATAAGTTGATAATAAATTCTATTATTTCCTTATTGATAATTACATAGAGTATTAGCACACATGTTATTTTGTAGAGATTGATTTAGTGATGCAGAAGAAGATGAAATTAAAACTCAAGGCTGGTAATCAATGCTTTTCCAAAAAAATTACATACTATAATTTGCGAGGATATTGTAGCAATTGTCATTGTGAAAGCCCTATTATTAAAATTTGTTCTATTCTCAATAAAAGTGGTTTGTAAGAATAAAAAAACAACAATTTTCTGAAAAAGCAAATAATGGTAGTTTTTAGTAGGTACAAATAAAATCTTCTTTAACAAGTTCTCAACCTTTTACTAATCGTTTTAATTCTAAAGGTGTCAATAAACTCTTATATCCAAAAAGAATTCTTTTTTAGAAAAAAAAAAATTTCACCAAGGACCAAAAATGAAAATACTATGTAGATGGATTTCACTCAATGTAATATATATATATATATATATAAGCCTATAGCTATTGCTTTCAATTTAAAAACTTTAAAAGTATATAACTTTTTTTCTATTGTTCCAAATGTTTTTTTTTATTTTTTCAAATAATGCTTTTTCACTTATTTGTGATGTGGATTGTGAGACACATGTTGAGCTTGAAAAATCAATGATGGGGACCTCCTCCACTATATCTCAATGTTAATTTTATCATAGAATGTTCAAGGAATCTCTGATAGGTTCCAAGCAAAGATTACCAAAGAGAATCTTTTAAACTAGCATTTATCTCTAAATTTTCTTTTCTTAAAAGAAATTAAAATTTCAATTTATGATATTTGTTGTATTGGTAAATGCATTTTTTTGCTAATTAAAAAGTTAATAAAGGAGGTGTTATTCTTGTTGATAAAATTGAACTAGGAAAGTTTTCAATTCTGATTTTGATGACCTTGGAAGACTTATTTAAATTATGTCATAGTGAACAATGTGACTTTAGACTCTATAGTATTTATACTCCTAATAATTCCAAAGATTGATTGAAGGTTTGAAAATGATTCCAAAGAAAAACATTTTCTTTCTAATTCTGACTCTTTATTCTCATCTCATTTGAATGAGAAGAATTATACTTAAAAATATAATTTAATGTTATATTATTGATCCTTTAGAGGGTTATAAAGGAAATATAGTTAAGCATTGTATGATCAGCACCTAAAGAGTTATATAGGGAATATAATTTATCAATACAAGAATGGGACGTCTAATGCATTGAAGACAAAATATAATTAAAGTTATATAGGTTTATAAGTAGTAGTTAGCCTCCATGCCAAAATCAAGATCCAATACGAAGAACTATATTTCAGGATATATATTTTAGCTCATGCAAGCTTAATATCATCTTCGTACAATTACAATTGGCATCCAATAACATGAGAATTGGATACTTATTTAACTAAACCCTATCTCTTTCTACCATCAAAATTATACGCATATTGACAAAGGATTTTATGATCAAAATTACAATGTATTTTGGAAAGGATGTAACTGTCCAAGCACAGTGAATTTGACAGCTGATAATGATTTTTGGTATGACTGGCTGTTCAGATTTTTGCCTTAAAATTGCTTTCCAGATTTATGTAAACTTCCAAAGTATAATTTTTTAACAAAGCTATCTTGCAGTGTAAAGATGTAAACCAAGCTATAGCTTCAAAGAATCATAATATTTATGCAGCAGCTCAACTCTCCAAGCAGAGCAAATTTGACAGCCGCTGATTTTTGGTGTGACTGTTCAGATTTACGTAAACCTGCAAATGATAAATTTTAAACAAAGCTATCTTGCAGAGTGTAAAGATGTTGAAAAAACTATAAATCATAATCTAACAAACAATAATCAGGATGCACATGCAGTGGTTATTAGGCCCACACAGGATCATTCTCATGTCTTCTTATTTTAACTGTAGCTAAGATATACCAAGTTTGAAAAGTTAGCAAGAATATACTACAGATATGCTTATATATAATAATGGCTGGCAGCTATAATGAAAAAAAAAAAAAAAACGTGTAAACGGGTGTTGAATTTACAGGCTCTTAGTACTGGGGTTTCTCGAGCTTTTAGTGATGCTAACAATTTCAATGCAAGTAGACAAACTTTCAAATATTATTACAAAATGGAAATGAAAGACTACGACCAGCACACGAATGTTGACATACAACGAAACACACCTATAAAACCATATTTATAATGGACTACTAAACCAATTATTGTTATTGCTAGACATGACAGCTTTGTTAATTACCAAGATATCTTCCTGCAAAGAAATCAGAGACAGTATTGCCAGAACAGAAGCTGGGCAGGGCATTCCCAGTTTGAAACCCATCAAACTGGTCATGCAGCTGCCTTTAAGCTACCTTTTTCCTGCGTTCTTCCTCTTCTGCCTGACGCCAAGCAGCCTGCAATCGGGAGTTATGTTTTCATTTTCACGCTATGTTTCCATGTTAATGTTAAAATACCTGCTAATAAACATTCAAGAATATAGATCAGAGCACCTACTTGCTCCATCTGGAGTTTGGAGAGGTGAGGTTTAAGAGCATCGCCTAGTCCTAAGCCTCCCCATAGGCCCATATGTTCTTTCTGCCTTGACAATCTTCGACTTTCCGGAGGATGGTCATGGACCTCAGGATCTGAAGGATGCTTTCTTGTATCTGCAGGGGCCACCGCTTTCTTCAGCATTTCAGACAATCCAGGGAGACTCTTGTTATCTCGGTTGGCTCTGGAACTGGATGCCGGCTTTTTTGAATAATCATCATCAGCTTCCTTAGATTTTGCCTCCATCTTCTCCTTCTCAAGCCTTGACACATGCTTGACCAGGACTTGGTCAAGACCAAGACCACCACCATCATTCTTCTCTGAACCAGTGTTGGCTGCTAAGCTGAGACGTTCTTTAGGACTACCTGCAACATAGGTATCCTTCACATCTCTGTTCAATCTTGATGGATGCTTTGCAAGCACATGTTCTGAATCAGATGCTGGACCGACACCAGGCTCCTTTGGCAGTTGATTCGTTGAGTCACTGTTTTCTTTATCAAGAGGCCCTCCTCTGCTGTTGATTCTCCTGCTGAATTTGGTGAAGGGTTCCTTTTTTTTAAGTATCTCACCTAAACCAGGCATTGCCTGCTGTTGCTCTTCCTTGCGTGTCCTTGCAGAAACTGCGTGAGTCTGAGGTGCCTTTGAGGTGCATTCCATCTTCTGCCTTTCCAACTTGGAAACGCGCTTCACAAGGATTTTATCAAGGTCTTCCACCTGCTCCTCAGAGGCTGCTGCATGCGATTTCTTCCTCTCAGGTAGTACGCTGCTGTTCATGGAGGATTTAGCTCGCTGCAAATCTCTCTGCAGCCTTGAAACATGCTTCACCAGAATGCTGCCTAAATCAGAGCCCTTCTCCTGAGCAGAAGAACCTGAAGAAGCAGGCTTCCCCAGAGTAGATGAACCAGCTTTCTCAGCATCCAAAGAATAAATCTGCTTATTAACCAAACCATCACCGTCATTGACACGTGCGGCTTTCTGCTGTTCACTACTGCTTTCTTTCAGCAGGTCACTTAAGCCACGGGTAGATACTATCTTCTCCAGAGAAGCGAGTTCATCGCTGCTAAGCAATTTCATTCTTTCCATCATCAACTGTACCAGACTCTCTGGAGCACCCCGAGAAGGGGCCAGAGCAGTCAAAAGGTCACTACTGGAAGCAGGCTCTGCGTTCATAGATACGCTGCTGTCTTCTTCCCTAGTTTCCAGAGTCTGTACCTGGGTGTCCGAACTTGAATCGTAATTTGTATTTGTGGAACCATAAGCGGTGCTAATACCGTCTTGTTGGGTTGAATGATCATCTTGAGGAGCAGCCATTCTGATGAATGCAACTTTAACAGCTGCTGCCACTTCTTTCTCTACATCGAAGGGGGTGATGAAAGATGCAGTGATGTTATGCTTGCCCAATTTATTACTCGCAGTAGAATTTTGTTGGACACCGACGGTGGGATTGTTCTTCATGATAACCCCAAGTGTCACAGCCCTGTCAGAAGCAGCAGATGCCTCCTCCTGCGCTTTCTCCAGCACCGCCGTTGCAGTGTCGCAAGAGATCCTAAACCGAACCAAATTTACAAGAAGCAGCAAGAAGAGGAGATTTAGCCGAATGTTGTTTTTAGCAGCATCCAAAATTGGTGGCAGAAAAGCAGCAGAAGTTACTGTTCTTGCGTATGATAATTTTAAATACATTTTAAAAAGGAATTATAATAAAATAAAATTATGGACCAACAGGATATATAGCTTCGTCGAAGCATAAAACAAGATACGAAGAGGAAGTAATGTCTTTGACGTGATATCCTGTCCTAACGTTGAGGATACGAATCAGGTAATTCTAGCTAAAAGTAGGAACCGGTATAGCAACAACGGTACAAGAAATGAGAAGAGAAGATAATGAATGGATTATGACATGAATAAAGACTGCTGAAAAGTTTAGAAGATGACGAAAAAACAGAACAAGATCTGACCCTGCGGCCTGTAAGATGCGGCACCATGAAGCCTCGACGAGGGCAGCCTTGCAAGTATTCATGGCATCACTGGCGGCCCTCTGCACTTGGCGTTTCTCTCTTTCCACTCTGGGCAGAACAACGTGGGAATCCACCAACGTTTGATCCAGAGTTTCAATCATGCCATCTGCCTCCTGCGGTTGGAACCCAAAAACCTGGGCATCAGCAGCTGAAAATATCACAATCCCACAAACAGAACAAACCAAAATTCTAGAGTAAAACTTGCCTGCAGCATTCTGATCTTGCGCTCCAGATATGACTCGCATTTCTTCCGAGGAAACCAGTTGATGTTTAACCTGCCTGAGTTGGATTTTCTGATAACATGGTCTCGCACGCCCATATTTTTCATGTGTTTGGCCTGATTCTGCATCATTCTAGAGGAGGAAAAGCCTAGGCCTTCCAGCGAGGCTGGCTGATCAGCTTTCAGAGAAGGTTGTTGTTCCAGTATCCCTTTGTCAGATTCGCCTACACGCGAATTTGTTCCAACAGTGTCTAGCAAAGCAGAGGACCCTTCTTCTGAACTGGCAGTAGTAGTGTCGGCAAGACCGCAATTGTCGTTTTGCAAGATATTGATTGCCTTCTGACAAATGGTTTGATGTTCTACACTTTTTTCATTTGTTCTGCCATTCCTTGAAATGTTTCCATTTGCTGTATTGTCCTCTGAGACTTCTAAAACTGGATAATCAGGGAAGATTTCCTTTGAGAACACTTTTCCAGTATCAACAAGTTCATGAGAGGATTTTTCCCCTAAAAATGTTTGGCATACAAATGCATCTTTCTCTGTAACTGAAGTCCTGGTTTGAGGCTCCACGGAGCAACCTTTAATTCGAGTATTATCTAGTACCGTTCCAACCGGAGAATTATTCAAGTCAGATGCTTCTGTGAATGATCTTTTCCGTTCATTGGTTGCTATAGATCCTCTATTCGAGGGGTCGTCATCCACATTGTCAGCTATCCCTGAAACAAATTTGCTCTGATGAAACTGACGTTGAATCTTTGAAGTGTTACATGAGGTTTCCATGCTAGGATTTTCTATATTAGGACAACCAGATTGTTGTGAAGCAACGTGCGTGGTCTTGATGGGTCTTTCATCAGTCCAAGCAACAGGAAGCTGTGAGGAGATATTAGCTGCTTCCTCCTTTCTCTGAGAATCATCTTGTTGTCTAGTAGTCTCTGTTGCCTCAATACGGCTTACATCATTAAGAAAATTATACGGTTCAGAAGATTTTTCTGTTGCCTCCTGAATTTCATCAGATACAAAACTAAGTAGTGCATCAGATACTGTCCCTTTAGCATGTATGTCATCATTTGAACGGAGTTGTAAATCTGTACTAGGCATGCATATATGCATATGTGCTTCTTCACTATCACCTACAGACTTCTCTAATTTGCCCTTAGGAGTATAATTCTTTGAAATCGGTTCACCAATTTCGGCTGACATTTTGGATGTCTTTCTCCTTGGCGATGGCTGTTGTGGATTTACAGATTTGTCTCTGCCTAAAAAGACCGTATCAATGTTTTCTGCATGAAGGAGAGCCTGGTCTCCAATAGGTCCGGTATCAGTAATAGCAGGAACTAGAGAAGCAGGTTTTGGAGAGACCTGTTTGGAGACTCTGAGAGACTCAGCATAACTTCCTTGTCTTGTATGGCGAAGGTGTGTCAAATCTCCCTCTGTGATGGTTGAAGGAATTTCCTTGTTAAGCGTATGATCAGAAGCATGGAATTTATCCAACGCACTGCCACTAAGCATAGATTTAGCCGGATACTTTGGGCTTTGTTCCTGATCAATTACAATTGCACACTTAGACTAACTTACCGTTAAAATCCGATTGTGATTCATTTACCAAGAAATCATCTTAAAACACCTTTACTGACCTCTCTCTCATGATGCATGATGTCGTTGGCTGGGAAATCTTGCAAGGCACCACTATCACTAGCTTCCGCCTCTACCTTTCCATTTGCATTTTGGATTAACAATTCATTCACGGAGCCGGTTTTCGATTTTTTTTCCTCCAGTTCATCCATTTCAGCTGCATCAAGGCTTGCTTCATGGAAATACAGGCAAAAAATTTTGAGAGGAGAAATAACGTAATAGAAAAGTAGTTGAAATGTTCGCATTGTAAAAGAAACTGACCACAAAAAACATTATTTACATGGAAAATCCTTACTGAAGACAGGGAAACTAGTTCCTTACAATAAATAAAACCAATCATTTAGACCATCTCCTCTTGCTTTCTATGAGACAGTTTCAATTAAGATCATATATTGGTTCAGAAAACACTTCAGTCGCACTGTGTAAGGCAACCCATGGATGTCCGCCAGCACGAACATTTGCTTAAATTTTATTTCCTTTTCAATTGCTTTAAAGTTTAAGCTAACCGGGATTTCACTAAAGGAGCTTCATCACTCCATAAGCATTCAAATACATAAAATTGAACATCATCCTGAGCAGGATAAGGAACCGTATCCAGTAGATAAAACATATCGCAAAGAACAAACCAGTGACATTTCTCTCGATTGAAAGATTTGAATTTGAAAATTAACTAATTTAAATAAATAACAAGAAATGCAGTATTTCCTAAAGAAGATCCGCTTAGGAAGAAAGTAAATTTAAAAGTCTCCCTAATTTAGTCAGATTATTCCAAACGAAACCCCAAAATCGAGGCCGACTAACTACCGCCGATTCTTCTTTAGGCAAATTCCAAAATGATATCATTAGGTATCATCTGGTTTGCTTATAGACGATAAAACAAACATTCAAATCAACTTATCTTCTCATTTGATCGATGGAATCCTATCTATTTCTCTGTAAACCCTAACAAAACATATAAACCCTACTGCAGCCAAATCCTTAAAAACAAATGTCTAGAGACTTTCCCAATGCTAGTGCCATTGTTCTTAAAGAACTTCAGTGGGAAGCGCAATGCCTTGCAGAAGATTTCCAGTCCATAAAAAAACGATTTAAACGGTTACAGTGCTAACAACAGGAAGAACAAACGGCGATTTAGAAATAAAAAAAAACAACAAAAGAAGCCAAAAATCATATCCAAAGCCCTAATCCGGGGCAAAAAAACCAGAGAAATTCTTTGAAACAATAAACCGAAATGAAAAGACATCCATCCTTACCTCTGCAGATTCTTTGAACTTCCACAACTTTGCGTGAGGCGACAACGAGAGGGTTTGAAATGCTGCAAAAATGGCGTCGATTCTGAAAATCAGGAGCAACTGTTGGGCTGCGTGATAGAGCAAATTTTGCAGAAACTGAAAAGTTTTTTTAAATGAAGTAAATATAAAGCACTCCCAACGGATGAATTGCCCCCCTTGCTCTTTCCTGTGACTGGTTGACTTCCCATCTCCATGAATTTCGAATTTATTCAATACCCAAATCGTCAACGGATACTTGTCCAATTTGTCTTATATGTCTATGCTAAATATTATATACAATATCGTAGATGCTAATTTGTAACGTTCAAGAGGTGTTACCGGCTTCTTTCAAAACTTGGATTATTGTATCTATTTAAATTTTGAATTGTGATATGGACAAAACAGAAATTATTCATACGGCTCACACTTCTACGTGGTAGCCTATAGCACGTGATAAATTTAGGTTACTTTACGAGCATTTAGGATAATGAACTTGGCCTCAAAATATAATATATGGGCTCAATTTTAGTTTGTAATGTTGAGTTACAAAGTTTTTAATTGAACTATATATCATAGAGTGTACTTATATTATAATTATTTTAGTTCCAACACTTCCCGCACCCCTACTCCATCTTTTAATAAAGGTTGTCTTTAGCATTGTTAATTCATATTGCTTTGCATTCAAAGGTATTAGGTTCAAAACTAGCTTGGAGACATTCTTCTAGGCATATTGAATTGACTTACCCTTAAAAAAAAAAGTTAGCTTTAGCATTGTAGAACTCATAGGTGTAATTTTGGTTTAAAAAGGTTTTTTTATTATATTTGGAAGCTTTGAGGTGCAATTTTTTTTCAATGACAAGATCATAACTATGATCTTTTTTCAAGAGTTATATATCATATGCTCAAATGTTGCTTTTTAGCTACCACTTCAAGCAAAAAAAGCTTTCAATGAAAGCTAAACAAATATTTTTTTTCTTGCAATATTAATTCTTTTTGTTTTGGAGGCTCAAGTTTGGGAAGTTATCAACTAGCACCTATTGCTATTTGTTTATTATTGGTTGATGCATCTTTTTTTTTTTTCTTTTTTGTCTTTAGAGAGAGTTTTTTCTTTATAAGAAATCATTTAGTGAGAAGTGAAAACTTATGAAGGCACTTATGAATAAGGGCAAGGTCTGACTCTTTTTCTACCATAGAGGGGAGGTTTTCAAGATTGGTTGTAAGGATAAAAAGCATAAAAGGCATCCCTAATCCCATTGGGCATTTTCTTTAAAGTCTCTTTTCCATGTTGATGATTTGATGTATTTTGAATTTTTAGGTGTTAGCCTAGTGCCAAGACTCTTGTTTTGAAAACTCCAAGTTATGGGATCTATCCTGGTGGACAATCCTAAGTTATAAAGTTCTAATTTTAGTGGAGAGGCCAACTATTAATTGGTTGAACTTTGTTGTGGAAAATAAATAGTTATCATCATAACACTAGGTTGGAAGAACTTTTTCATGGGAATTATTATGGATATGTATTGGTTTGGCTTTATCAAAATAAATGAATAACAATGAGGTGTTAGCCTAGTGGTGAGGCTTCTACTTTGAAAGCTCTAGATCATGGGTTCAATTTAGATGGGCAATTTTATTTCTAAGATATTCTAATTGGACTATATATTTTAGGGTGTAACTATATTAGAATTATTTCAAGGTTCCAACAATTGGCTAAGAGATTAACTTTTTCACTAGAATTATTTCAAGGTTCTAATTGGACTACATATCTTAGGGTGTAACTATATTAGAATTATTTCAAGGTTCCAACAATTGGCTAAGAGACTAACTTTTTCACTAGAATTATTTCAAGGTTCTAATTGGGCTATATATCTTAGGGTGTAACTATATTAGAATTATTTCAAGGTTCTAAGAGATTAACTTTTTCACTAGAATTATTATGGGTATGTAATGACATAGCCAATTAACAACATAAAATTTAAGACCAAAAAGTTGTCATGGCAAGAATTATTTAACATTTCTTTTAATTTTTTTAATGTTAAAATCAATTCTTGGATTTCATTAATTTTAAAAATAAAAATATTCTCTCAACCAAATAATAGATATATATCATAAATGTATATGCTTGGGGGTAAATAATGTAAAAAAAAAGTTTCATGAAGTAGTTTTATAACTTAATAAATAAAATATTTAACATCATATTCTTTATTTTGATTCTAAGCAAGTTTGCAAAATGGTAAAACAAATAGTATATCAAAAGCTTTAAAAAAATAATTTTATTTTAACAGTATCAAGGGAGGCATAAATTCAAAGGTAAACTATTTAATTGCTACTATTCCTCATCATTTATGATGCATAATTAGCGAGGAGGAATAAGAACTCATTATTTGAGTTTAAATAAGCAGATGCGTCAAAGTTCTACATGAAGAATGAATATACCAAATGTGTAAAAATGTAACATGGAAGATGAATACCATAGTTTTCTATAATGTCCTACACATAAATACAATAAACATAAGTAGAATATTATAGTCACAACTTTGGTTGATTTATTCTAAATGTTACTAAGAACACTTGGTAATTTTCTTAATGATATTTTTGAAACTCTTAACTTATATATTTCTACTATCCAATAGATCCAAAGTGTTTATAGAAAAAATAAAATTTAAATTTTAGTTTCAAATAAGGAATAAAAAATTCATTACAATCTCCTCAATGTTGCAAATATGATCATCATTGATATCATAAATTCTAAAGTTATTTAAGATGGATCTATGATGCATGTGTTTCCCTCTTTGTATGTGACAACTTTGAATGGGAAAACTAGCAATATGGATTTCAGCATTAAAGAAGACAAGTTTTTAAATAGGTCTTATGTACAAAAATATGAAGTTAGTCATAATGACAATATATGTTACAACCTAAAATTTTGCATAAGTTTTGATGAGTCATGTTTTGGTAGGGCTAAAATATTGGAGCTGCGTTATCAAGTATCCAATATCGGGGCACAACCTTTGATGTCAAGATTTGATATCGCCTCATCCATGCTAGCCTATAAATACAACACTCGGGTGCATGGTTTTGGGGAAATAGATAGATGTACACATAGAGAAGGGAGTAGATAGGTGTTAGTTTGTTTCCAATGCATGCCCATAGTGTGATGTTAAGTGATTGTACAACATCCTTATTCGAATGTGATGTACTTGGACATGCTACATGTTTGGCAATAAAGATCGAGATTACTTCCATCATTACAACATTCACTTAGCTTTATTATTGTTAATTACTTAAATGCTTACTGTTTTCCTTAGTTAATGTTTATCATTTATTGCTCTTTATTATTTCTATCACCAATCGAAATGAGTACAACTAATTGCAAGCACTTAAGTGTAATTACTTGGTAATCCAATAGTGTTATCATTTGGTACGCCTAGTAGTTTTATTGTTTGGTACGCCCTGTAATGGTACGCTTAGTAACCCTAGTGGTAGTTGCATGAAGTCTAAGGTATGTACGAAAGGTTAGGAATGGATACTCATTGCACATAGGCTAGTTTAAACTTTACTTTTCTTTGTTAATTACATTAAATAATTAATTTCTCTATTATCGTTAGGAGTAGCATAAGGCCTTAATAACATTAATTATCATGTGCCTCACTTTGGACTAAATCAAACATGACAAAGCTACCACTAGTCCAAGTGGGAAGACAATGAACTATAATCAAGACATAACGATCTAGATGCCACGACTAGTTCCATCCACGGAATTCAACCGGATTGTGCGTGAATGCTTATGATTGATATGGTTGGGCATAGGGGTAACCCCTGCTCATCATTGGTGTCATTTCCAAGGATGGTGCGAATTATTTAGATTAGTTATATTATACACAATTGCTGTAAATGCATTAACAATCTATCTTTTAGAAAATATTAAGTCACACACATCATTACCTAACAACAATATCTCTTTCACATGGAAGCGATAATGCATCGTATGAAGAGAACATTCATTAGAGAACTAATGAGATATATATTGAAGAAAATTGGAGTGATCAACTTCATGCAAGGGTTTCATATGTTCATGGCCAACCTTACTACACTCAAAGACTACATTCACCTAAGGCAAACAATTCTAGAGGAGATGGAGTAAGTCCTAGATCAGGAAGGGCCTCAAGGCCTAGGACCTTCTCAAAACCTAGAAAAGATAAATCAAGGGGCCATGGGGAGTTCTTCATCTTCCTCTTCCTCTTCAATGTCTAGTTTTGATGAAGATTAATGTAGGTATAGAGATAGAGCTCTACTATGGGATCAAGATAAAGATAAAAATCGAAACCAAGGGTAAAATCAAAGACATCAAAATGCACATTGATAAGATCATCACAATCAGACAAATAAAAATAGAAAATTTCACCATGACAAGTTTGATATTAGTGAACCCTTGTTGGCCACTAAGAGTATGATGTAGATTACAAAGGTAGTTAAAATACTCCATAGGCATCAAAGGAAAAGTTGCATCAAAAGGCTTGATATGAACAACATCCCTAAATTTGTGAGAGGCTATAATTCTAATTTACAACATCATTTACAAGCCTTCCATGATGCCTGCACCTTACAAAACATTGAAAGAGAGTAGCAAAAGCTTAAGCTCTTTCCTAGGACACTAATAGACAAAGCCGAAGTGTGGTATAGATTATTGAAACAAAATTCAATCCATCAATGGTCCACAATGATGGAACTTTTTAACAAGAAATACCAAACCTATGTGAGGGTGTCCAACCTAAGGAAATGAATCCAAGGATGGAAATAGAAACAACATGAACCCTTGGATATGGCCCTAGATAGATACTATTCTCTACTGTATAGGTGTATAGGCCATGGTTTCTCTCAAGAAGAGCAACTTTTCCACATCATAGATGGGCTTTGTAGTCAAATGAGAGAGGCCCTTGGAAGGTATGCTCAAGGTTGATTATATGAATTGAGAACCCATTAGATCCAAAGGCTAATCGAGCATGTGGAAAAAGAAGAAGGAGAGCTATGTGAAAAAAAGAATGTTAAGGAATATCATTTCCAATTTTTTGTAAAGAAAGCTCGATCCTATCTTATTGACTCAAGGATGAGTTTTTATTTAGTTGTGGGGGTATGATGAAGCATTAGTTGGTTGCATTGATGTAGCCTCTTCAAGGCAACCATTTTGATGTAGCTACCTTAACACAGCTGCATTGACACAGTTGCTTCAAAGTAGTCACGTTGACATAGCCATATCAATGAGGCCTTGTCAACATAAATGATGCACTGATGAGGCCTCATTGATGCATGTAATGATGCATTGATGAGGTCCTATTGATGCAGTGTCTATGTTCATCTATAAATATGTGCGCTCCCATCATGCATTAGCATTTTTTGGTCAATAAAGTAGCCAAACTCTTGCAGTTTTATTTTGTAGTCTTAGAGAATAGTTAGTGAGTGTCCACAGTGTGGATCTGAATTAGTTGTAGGGCATCTTATTGAAGTGGCAATGTACCTAGACATATTCCATGAATGACAATAAGATAAATATTGATTCTTATTCGTTGTAGCACTTTGACTTAGATTAAATTTACTTTCCATACAATTTATGTTTCATGTGCTTAGTTAAATATTTACGTTTTCATGCATATTAATGAATTGGCAAAATGAGTGTGAAAAATTTGAAGGGTAAACATGTATTCACTTGGTAATCCCAACAGTGTTATTGCTTGGTTTGCCTAGTAGCATACCGATCAGTAATCCTAGTGGTGGATACATGGGTTCAAGATGTGTATGGTAAGCTGGGAACAAACACTCATCATTCGTAAGTGAGTTTAGACTTTAGCTTTATGTTGTTAATTAGATTAAGTAATTGATTTCTCTATTATCATTTGGAGTAGCATAAGGCCAAAACAATATCAAGAATCATATGCCTCACTCCAGACTAAACCATATGTGACAAAGCTACCACTAGTCCAAGTGGGAAGACTACGAACTACGATCAATGCTTAAGGATCTAGATGCACAACTAGTCTAATCCATGGAATTCGACCAGATTGTGTGTGAACACTTATGATTCAGATGGTTGGGCATAGGGGGTAACTCGCCGCTCATCGTTGGCACCGTTGCCAAGGATGGTGCTAGTTATCTAGATTAGTTATATCATACATGACCGTTGTAGACACATTAATGATTTATCTTTTAGAAAATATTAATTCACACACATTATTAATGAACAAACATGTTTCTTTCCCAAGGAAGCAATAATGCATCATGTGGAGAGAACATTCATCGGAGAACTAATGAGATATATCTTGAAGAAAATTGGACTAACCAACCTTATGTAGGGATCTTGTATGTTCATGATGACCCTAACTACACTCAAGGACTACATTCACCTAAGGTAGATAATCCTGGAGGAGATGGAATAAGTCCTATATTGGAGAGGGCCTCAAGGCCTAGGGCCTCTTCAAAACCCAGAAAAGATAAATCAAGGGACCATGGGAAATACTATAGAAGCCATGGTGACTCTCCCAGTTCCTCATCTTCCTCTTCCTCTTTAATGTTTAGTTTTGATGAAGATGAATGTATGTATAGAGATAGAACTCCATTATGGGGTCAAAGTAAGAATAGAAATCAAAACCAAGTGCAAAATCAAAGACATCAAAATGAGCATAAACGAACTCATCACAATTAGACAAATAGTAATATAAATTTTCACCAGGACATGTCTAATGATGATGAACCCTTGTTGGCCACTAAGAGCATGATGTAGATCATAGAGGCAATTAAAATATCCCACAGGCATCACAAGGAAAGGCACATTAAAAGGCTTGATATGAATAACATTCCTAAATTTGCAAGAGGACGCTATGATTTTGATCCACAACATCATTTACAAGCCTTCTATGATGCCTACATCTTACAAAACATTAAAATTGGATGGAAAAATCTTAAGCTCTTTCCTAGGACACTAATGGACAAAGCTGAAGTGTGGTATAGATCATTGAAAATGAATTCAATCCATTGGTGGTCAATAATGCTGGAACTCTTCAAAAAAAAAAATACCAAACCTATGTGAGGGTGTCCAACCTAAGGAAATGAATCCAAGGATGGAAAAAAAGAACAACATGAACCCTTGGATATGGCCCTAGATAGATACTATTCTCTACTGAATAAATTTTCAAGCTATGGTTTCTCTCAAGAAGAGCAACTTTTTCACATCATAGATGGGCTTCATAGTCAAATGAGAGAGACCCTTGGGATGTGTGCTCAAGGTCAATCATATGAACTAGGAACCCATCAAACCCAAAAGCTAATCAAACATGTGGAAAAAGAAGAAGAAGAACTATGTAAACAAGAGAATGTTGAGAAATATCATTGGGATCCAACTCTTCAAAATAAGAGGGTCCATATCTATGATGAGGAAAAAGAGATAGCTCTCGATGAGGTGATTTCACAACAAAACTTATCAATAAAAAATTCTATTGATGAGCTTGAAGTAAGGCTAGATAAGATGTTGAAATGGATAAATGAGAAAGTTAAAACTTGCATAGAAATCATAGAGGGGAGAGTAATGCAAAACAAATTAAGTGACCATAACAAAAGAAGGAAAAGGAAACAAGAGATAGGTAAGAAAATTGATCAGTAGAATGGAGAAATGGTTGTAGAAGAAGAGGCTATAGACTCAACCATCAAAGAAGATGATGGATATGACATCTACATATATGATCATCCGAAGGACTATTGCCCAATCTTGTTACATCTACATGAGTATTGGGCCTTTGCATTGAATCCCAAGTTCATATAAAAGCAAATGCTTAGGAAAGTACCTTTCTTGAAAGGTAATTATAGATGGTCCTACAACCAACTGTACCATCCTAGTGGGACTTCTTACCAGCCTCAACACTATCATCCAACGTAGTGGCAAAACCCACAGTCATAGAGAAGGCCATCATCAAACCAATACTACCCTTACTATTAGTCAAACCCATATGGATATTATGTTCAACAACTTGTTTCACCGACTAGTTCCACTTCCTCTACCTCAAATCACTACTACTATTTTGAATATCATTAATTTGCAACATAGTATATGAGATCATCACCTCACACTTCTCACCCTCCATCATATCCTCAATATTTTCATACTTACCTCTACCATATGTCACCTCCAACAACACAGGAAGGTTCAGCACTACAACATCAATGAAAAAATGCCACTTGTGCTACGAACATACACAAAAATGATAATGCCAATAGATTTCCACCACAATCTCAAAAACATGCTTTCTTTAGGATGGTTCCCATGCATAAGCACAACACTTTTGGACCTAGTAACTCATCAAAACTAGCACAATGCTAATCAAGTGCAACACCCTTCCTCTCACAACTAATGTCCTATAATCCTATGCAAAGGCCAACATCCATCGTTCCTCCAACACCTAACAGAAGAGATGAATCTGACACTATGGAGAGATAGAAGAATCCATGCATAACTAATCATGATAAAGGGTGCAGTTGTGGGCCAAAATTTTGAAATATTAGCACAACCCCTATATCAATCCACCATAAAGTTTAGGAGCAAGTGTGTGAGCACAAACCAATCTATATAGTAGCGACTAAGCCAGAGGACACCCAGTGGCTTGAAAATGAGCATATAAAGTTGTTTCAAAGATGAATGGAAAAAAATGATCCACTTATTAGTTCTAGACTTAAGAAAATGAACAAAACAAAGGACTTAGGCATAGATATCTTACACTTTGATGATACACCAAAAGAGGATATTAAACATGGAGACCTAGGAATTAAAATAAAAAATCAAGAAAAAGAAGCAAACACATTTGGACCTCCAAAAATGGAAATACCTTTAAGTCCAAATGAAGATATGTTTCTAAATGATCTACACAAGAGTATCACCAATGTTAGATGTGTTACCACACAATTAATTAAAAGAGTAACAGTGATAGATGGAAAACCAATGGTGTATAATTAGTGGATTATGTAGTCCATCTTCTAAATGTGTGACCATAAGATTAGTCATGGGGGAGATGCTCTATCCTGGTTCAATAACTAATAAGTATTTTTCACCTTTTTTATTTTTACAATTTCTTATCATTTTCCTATATTCTTTCAAAATTTTCTGATTCTTAATATGTTTTCCATTTCTTAATATTTTTCTTTTATTTATATTTTTTTCTCTTTTCTTGAGTCATTTCCTTTATGTTTTATGAATGTATTTTATGTTTCCATTAAAAATATTACCAAGTCATGAAGAAAATGTCAATGTTATGTGTTGGGTTTTTATGCTATGCTATCAAGATGATTGGGTAAGTAATTGTGTAAAGTAATGAGACCACCTCATCCATCCCTCTAGTTCTCTGAATAAAAGATATTTTTCATGGAAACAATTTGGTTCTTCTTTCATGAAACTAAAATTAATCAATGATTATTGTACCTTGAAGAAAGAGGGAATGACCAAGTGGGAATGGTAAAGGTGTGACCTCAAGTGGACTTGTTGGGTTTTCTTCTTGTCTTCCTTTGTGTGTGATGAGTGGCGAGGTATCCCTATGCTCAACCATACAAATATGAGCGTTTCCCGCACAATCCGGTCGAATTCCAAGGACTAAGTGCCTATGCGCCTTTATGGAACAATAACGGGTTGGTTAATTGTTGTCTTCTCAAACTTACTTGTATGTCACAGTTGTATGGTTAAGTAAGCTTGAGGTGTATGATTTTTATGGCTTTTATGTGTTTTATATCCTACGCTAGTAAGGAGGGGGAGAGAGATAACTAAGTAACTAATCTAATTTAACTACTCATTAACTAAGTTCTAATTACTTCTAACACCAGTATCCATTCCCACTTGTTGTACACATCCTGAACTAATGCAACGCTACTGGGATTACTAGACGATGAATTACTCCTAACACTAGTATCTATTCCCACTTGCCATACACATCCTGAACTAGTGCAACACTATTGGGATTACCAAACACTAATCGTCACTGGGTTACCAAGTGCTACACGCATGCTCAAAGCGTTCATATTAAGTGTATCTAACTAAGAGAGTTGCAGGGTGAGAGAAATCATTAATTAACTAGGAAAGTATTAAATAATAATGAACACTAATTAATCTATTCTGTATGTTGCAAGGTTTATCATAAAGTTTATCTTTATTATCGTACACAAAGTGTGCTCAAGTACATAATGTTCAAATAAAGATTCGTCCACTCTATGACTCCTACTGTGGGCATGCAGAAATAATTCTAACTCTAGAGGGAAAAATGGCAAGATTTTGGCTAAGGGACTAACTTCTAATGTGGAAACCAAGGGCGCTGCCTCTTATTTATAGGCAAGGAGGTAGGCTGCGATATCAGGTATCCGACATCGCATGATTGATCTGATATTGTGGATGTGATATCGCAGTTCATCATACCCCCATGACTGAATGAAAACTCATCCTTGAGTTGCTTACAAAATATTGGAAAGGTATGGGATTATTGACTGAATGACCATTGATGGTGGAATGGGGTAACAGACTCAACGTGCCCAGTGAATGGATGAACAATACAATACATGAGAACATTAGTGTTCATGACCACAAAGGTGAACACTATACATAAATGACATCCAGCCTTATTTGGTAGCTGGAAGAGAAGGAGAGAGAGAAAAAAGAATAAGACGTGTTGCTGCTGATGCCAAGATTGCACCTTTTGTTGTTTATCCATAGCCACACAACCAATCTTGCTCCTTTCGTAAATGTTCCAGTTCCGATCCATCCTGAGTGTTTCCTCCAAGTTCAGTCCATTATTGTATGATTGACATCTACACATACAACACAGTCACAAATGAGCAAGGGTAGATAAATCACAATGCAATTGATACCTTGCCTCGATGTAAAGTGCATTGGCTGAGTTGTGGTTATGGTAGATATTGATTCTAGAGATTTAACACTGGTGACTACCTAAGGTGTAGGGGTTAAGAAAAAATTGAAAAATTTGTGCCAGGGCCCCCATGACTAAGAGCAAACCTCCAATAGCGATAGGATTGAAAAAGATAAGGAATAAGAAAGATGGAGAAAAAGTAACAATGACAATGCCAATAAAATGGATGTCATAGATGGGGATGAAACAAAAAATTGTTGATTATAGGAAATGTTTAAGGAAAAGAAGTTAACAAATGCATCAAAAAGGAATGCTAGTGGGTCCTCCCCAAAGCAAGTTCATGCCCTTGATGCCTTAACAGACCCACAAACTAAAGAGTCCATAGGCTCTAGGAATGTCATTTGGAAGCAAGAGTTAAAATCTTACCCACAAGAACATACCAATGAAAAAAAATGCATCAACCAAGATATAGACAAATGATAAAACTAGCAATGAGGTGAAAAATGGAAAAGAAAGGTGGAGAGGAGAGAATGGAATGGAAACCCAAGAACAAGGTTGAGTAAAGTCCCTTGTGTGTGTTCCATGGTTAATGTGACCGAGTAGAAGTCATTCCAAATCCAGGCTCAACAAACCACATTCAATGACCTTGCATCAACACATTTGAACAACCTATCCTCTTGAAGCAACATGAATGCCTCTACAAAAAGGCACCACCATTCTAAGGAGAGTGAGATGGAGAATCAGGAAGCGAGAAGGGCCTTAGTTAGAGGGAACCTTCAAGAACAGGTAACATGTCTTTCCAGTTCTATAACCAATGCGTGTAGCCTAAGTTCATTATTGTGTCTAAGGGGTGTGCTTTGAATTCTCACTATTTTTTTTACGTGAGAACCACACCATGCAAAGACTTATTTTTATGTACTCAACTTCTGGTGATTTGATGAATGGTCAAAATGGTGAAAAACCCAATGAAAAAGCATCCAGGCACTCAAGAGAATAGCCAATACAAATGCATCGAATCCCCTTGAAGTCACACCCTTTTCATCCTTTGAGTCTTTCCTTAGTCTGAGAAATACCCAGCCACCAATTCATTAATAGTTTTATTAGAGAAAGGGACTGTATAGTTCCAAGCTAAGGGAGACTATAGGATTTTATGAATGCATGAACAACATGGACTCATTACCTATTTAATCAAAAGAACAATACCTTAATATCAACATTATACTTCAAAAGTAAAATCCAAACATTAGCAATCAATATGGTATTATTCATGCCACCATCATGAACACTTATTGGGTGACGAACAAAATAAAGTAATCATACAAAGAAATGGTAAAAATATGAATGATGGTGTAAAACAAAAATACGAAAGATTAAAGAAATGTGCAAAAAAAAAATGTGTAAAAAAAAACTTAGAAAGAACTGAGGGCATTCAATGGTTAGTAGTGGTGGCCATCTCCCCCATGATTGAGTTGGAAGGAGAAGATCCGAAATAATGAGCAAGGTTGCCCACCTACAGAGGTAGCATATGTTCTAGCTATCCTAGGCTCATGGAAAGGTTTTTTTTGTTGCATGTTGACTAAAAGTCTCTTATCTAGTCTCTCAAGTTTATATATGATCATGGCCCTTGAAGGAAAAGTTGCATAGATAATGTAAGGTCCTTTCCATAGTGTTTGAAATTTGTGGGGTTCCAGTAGAGAACCTTATCTCTTGGCTGATACTTAACTTTCCTATTTTTAGGTCATGACGTTGTTTATTAAATGCCTTGTGCAACTCATTAGATGACAAGGCAACTAGTCGATTCTCATCTAGCAAGTTAAGAGTCATCAACCTTTGTTTTTGTGCTAGATCAAGATCAAGGTTGAGGTCACATGCCATGGCTAGTGTACAGAGCTTAGTTTGGATAGGGAACGTTGGAAGTTTTCCATACACTAACTTGTAGGGAGAGTAGCCTATAGGGAGTTTCCATGTGGAGCGTATGCCCAAAGAGCATCATTTAGTTTAGTGCTCCAGTCTTGCCTATACTTGCTAATGGTTCTGTTCAGTATCTTAGTAATATCCCTGTTGATGACCTCAGCTTGACCATTTGCTTGGGGGTGGTATGATGTAGTTAATTTATGCTCAACCCCTAAGCATTGCATTAACTTCTAAAAATTTATGCCTGTGAAGTGTGTATCATTTTTTGAGATAAGTGCATGCGACACACCAAATCTATTAATGAGTTGTTGTTGAACAAATCAAGCAGCTGTAGATGATGTGCAATCTTTAACGACAGCTACTTCAGCCCATTTCGTGAAGTAGTCTACGGAAACTATGATGTAAGCTTTTCCATTAGAAATTGGTGTAATGGGCCCCATGAAATCAATTTCCTAGATGTCAAAGGGTTCTAATGGTTGAATCCATTGTTGTGGACCCTTCATTTTGGTAGTCATTCGCCCATCATGTTGACAACACTCACAAGATTGGACGAATTGATGGGTGTCCTGGAACAAGGTAGGCCAATAATACCTTGCAAGTAAGATCTTGATGGTCATTTGTCATGATGGGTGTCCTGGAACAAGGGCCCTCATGAGCATCTTGGAGAACTCTCAATTGATCTCTATCAGGAACACACCTTCGAACCAAGCCATCGGAACATACTTTGTAAAGTTGTCCATTGATCTCCATAAAGTACTTGGCTCTATGAAGAAATTGTTGTTTCTTCTTAAGGTCTAGATCTTGTGGTATTTGTTGGGTAAGGAGATAGGTAAGAATGCTACTGTACCAATTTGTCTTCATGGGTGATTGGTTATTCACTACATTGGTAAAGAGGAACTCATTAGGGAAGTGATTAGAAATTGGATACTCATCCTCTTTGCTGTCCCAGCACAATCGAGATAAATGATTAGCGACTACATTCTCGGTGCCTTTACAATCAATCATCGTTAAATCGAAGTCTTGTAGGATTACCAGCCATTGTATAATACGGGGGCTTACCATTGGCTTATTCATGAGGAACCATATTGCACTATGATATGTGTGTATGAATACTTTGTATCCTAATACATAGTGTCTAAATTTTTCTAGTGAAAACGCTACAGCCATTAATTCTTTTTCTGTAGTAGTGTAGTTAAGTTTTGCACCAACTATACTTTTAGTTGCACAGTGGATGTAATAAGGAAAATTTTGGTCATCTAAGTGTGTAAGTACAACTCCTAAGGCATAGCTGGACGCATCAGTCATGACATGAAATGGTTTGGACCAATTAAGAGCTTGTAGAATGGGTGTTTCTACCAGCTTCTGTTTCAGAGTCTAGAAAGCTAGTTCACATTCTCTGGTCCATTCGAAGGGTACGTCCTTTTTCATTAACTTTACTAATGGTTTGGAAATGTTTAAAAAGTTCTCTATGAATCTCTTATAGTAGCCAGTGTGTCCAAGGAATGACCAAATGTTTTTGATAGTTTCTGATTGACGGGTAATTCCTTGGATGACTTTGATTTTCTTCGGGTTTACCTCTATCCCTGCATGTGAGATTTTATGCCCAAGTACTATGCCTTCTTGGACCATCAAATGTCTTTTTTGCCAGTTGAGCCTCAAATTAGTTTCTACACATCTTTTTAGCACTTTCTCTAATCGATCTAAGGCTTGATCAAAACTTGCTCCATAAGTGGAGAAGTCATCCATAAAGACTTCCACACCATTTCCTATCTTCTACTAGAATATGCTTAGAACTAAGCATTGAAATGTTGCAGGGGCATTACGCAAGCCAAACGGTATTTTTTTGTATGCAAACGTTCCCCAAGGACTAGTGAACATAGTTTTGGCTTAGTCTTCTAAGGCTATTTGTATTTGGTTGTTTTCGCTATATCCATCCAGAAAACTATAATAGCAATGCCCTGCGATTGTGTCTAAGACTTGGTCAAAAATGGCAATAGAAAGTGATCCTTGAATGTTTCCATGTTTAGGAGCCTAAAATCTATGCACACCCTCCATTTGCCTCACTTTTAAGGCATGATTACTAAGGGGGTAACCCACTCGCTATTAGGAATGGGGTATATGAACCCAGCCTTTAGAAGCTATTCGATTTCTTCTTTTACCACTTGCTTCAACTTTGGATTCAAGCACCTCTATGGTTGTTTTCGAGGCTTCATGGAGGACTCAGTGTAAATCCTATGCTGGCATATTCTAGGATCTATTCTAGTTAATTCCGAATATGACTAGGTGAAGGCTTTTGACCACTTGTTTATTACCTTTAGCAGACTCTCTTTTTGTTGTGGGGCAAGTTTTATGTTGATGATTATTGATTTTCCATTCTTAAGAAATGTGTATTCCATACTGGTGGGCAATGGTTTTAGCTCTAAGGGCTCTTTTTTAAATTTCTTAGGAATTTCCAACTTCCCCCAGTTGATGTTTTCTAAGTTAGGACTTGGAAGTTGGTGGTGGACTTGCTCTAATGAGTCTATGCTATCTATGTAAGCGGAAGTCAAACCCTCAGTTAGTTCCATGCATATAAGTGAGCTACTTTCTTGATCAGCTGTCAACAACTGGGTGTCTTCTTGTCGTGTGGATGCTACATACAACACCTTTGTATGTTGATCATTTGTGCATACTGATTGCATGTAGGAAATGTTAAACTTTGCACAACCCATGATCTCTGCACATAATTACACCCTGTGTCACTATATGCGATGCATGGAACCTTCTTCTTCTCAACCTTTTCAAAAGTATTTTCCTTAGATATTTTTAGGGAAAGATCATGGATTCCTAGGCATGCATCGATAGTGCTTAGCCATGCCCTTCCCATTATGATTGAGAAGTTCCCCTTATTGTTGTTCACTTGAATCACCAAGAAGTTAGCTAGATATGACCATCCACAAATAGTGGTAACAATGTCCTCCACTAATCCCAAGGGAACAGTGATGGACTAGTCAGCCAACTCTAAACGAACATTGCTCTTTTTTAATGGAGGTAGGTTCCAAGCCTTATACATTTCTTGGGATATTAGGTTAACATCGGAACCTAAATCCAAAAGAGCTTTGCATGGCTCATTCCCAGTGATTAGTAGATATATTAGGGGACTCCCAGGATCAGAGAATTTCTTGAGAAGGTGGCCAGCTTTGATACAATTAGTAATGACATGTGTTAACATGACCATATGTGTTGAATCTAGTGTTAAGTTCGAAGGGGGATCTGAAGCTTTGTTTGATACAGAGATGTCCAAAGACTCAGTTGCTTGGGGTTGCAAGGGCTTGGTTGGATTGTTGGTTCTGAAGAAAGATCTTTTTTTCATACGATTGTCAGACCTAATAGTAGGTTGAGGATTAACAGCCCTTATGGCATTACATTGCTGTGGCTGAGCAGGGAGTTCACCTTGCATCGCTGGAGTAGGTGGTAATGGAGCTATTGGTGGGAGAGATGCAGACGGATTTGAAGGATGGTATATTTCTAGAATATCGCCCCTAGGAGAGGGAGTTCTATAGTACTCGCGGGCTTGGTAGTAATGTTGGGGAGTAACGTGACCAATAGATTCATGTGGAGAGATTCAATGTTGCACGTAATATCCATATCGGTTAGGTTACCAGTAAGGATATTGTTGCCTTGGTAGTGGCATTCCCCATGATTGTGGGTGTTGCCACTGTTGATGTTGCTCAATTGGTTGTGGTGGAGTTCCACTTGGATAATACGTTAAAGGTTGGTGGAACTACCTTGGGTTACCTTAGGGATAAGATAAGTGTTGGGATGTTTTCTATTTGTTTAAACGTGGATTAAGTGCATACACCCTAGACTCCTGTAGATGTGAGATCAGAGGGCAACATCCCTTAGGATGGTCGTATTGACATATCTCACATCCACTATCATTGTCTATATCTGAGTCCACAACCTCTTCAATAATAGCAACTTTTCCCTTACCCTTGTTACGTGCGTTTTCTGCTTCTCTCTTTTTTCTTTTGTCGCGATCACTACCTCGGTCTCTAGACTCCTCTACTACTTTAAGAATAGGTTGAAACCTACTATCCAAGGAGTCCCAAATTTGATGTCCCTTTGTTGATATTTCTGATGCTAACTTTTGGATTATCAAGGTTTTCCTATTCACCATCTCTTTGAGTGGTGACTCTCACAAAATCTTACTCCCTTATTTCGTAGAGAAGGATCTCAGTTATATTCTTCCACACTCTATCTCTTTCATAGCTCACCTTCTTCCTTAGCAACTTGCTCTAGCAGTTTGTGAATTTGGTGTGACCTAAGCTTAGATAACCTTCCTTAGGCATAAGTCCCAAGGGTTCTTCTCGTTTCATGCGTAAGCCCATCTATGAGATGGCATAGTTAATCCCACTACAAATAACCATGGCTAGGACAATAATGTAATAGTGCATAATAATGACCCATGGCAGCATCTAAGGGTTCATGACTTCCTTGTTTCCATCCTTGGATTTGCTTTTGCAAGTTAGACACCCAGGAGTACGTTTGGTACTTATCGTTGAATAATTCTAACATAGTACTCCACCTACGAATGGATTCTGGTTCTAAAGACTAGTACTAGCTTTTAGCTTCTTTTATTAGTGTTTGTGGGAATAACTTAAGTTTTTTCCACTCGTTTTCTATGTTTTTCAAGGCACACACATCATAAAATGCTTGTAAGTGATTTTGAGGATTAGTGTTATATCCCCCTTCAAATTGTGGGATGTTATTCATGTCTAACCTCTTGATCCTACTATCTTTTTGGTGCCTTGTTGGAACTCTCACGGCCTCAGTTATGTCTAGCATGCTTTGAGTAGTGAGTAGGGGTTCATCATGATCATCTCATGCATGGCGTATATGGTGCCTACGTTGTTCCCTACACTTCCTTCTTCTATGGTGTGATTTCCTAGAGTGCCCTCTTCCTCTGTCTTGGCTGTTTTGTCTGTGACTTCCACTTTGTTTGTCCTTATCCTCATAATTTGTTTCTCTATGGCTACGTTCAAACACTAAATGAGAGGGTGAAGGAGACAATAAAGATGATGAAGAAGGAGAACTTCCACCATGATGGTATCTACTACCTTCTCTTCAGTGGTCTCTGCCTCGATCGCGATTGTGATCAGAATGGCCACCTTTGTCATGTGTCCTTGTTCCTTTTTTGGACACTTTGTGTCTATTGGTATAAGCACCTGGGTTATGAATAGTAGAATGAAGGTTTTGATACACAAACCCTTGGCCAAAGTCAAGGGGAGGAACATAATTATGTGGGCGACTACCTGAGGTAGGTTCATCACCCTCAATTTCACTTAAAATGTGGAGGGCATCTCTGGTCCATTTTTCCTTCAAGGACTTATGGTGTCTCTCCTATTGCAAATCCATTTGACATTGCACCTTTGTGGGATGATAGTCTCTTGAATCATAGTCTTGTGCAACATACTCTACATGTAAGTGTTGCATGCCTATTCGTGTGAGAGCATGAAGAAGCATACTTAGGATTAAATGGCCAAGAGGTAATAGTATGTTACCTTCGAAGTCATGCCAACGTAGCTATTCATCTTAGTGGCGAATAAAGGTGAAGTCAGGTACATATTCATTTGGATGAAGATATACCACACGAAACTGTTAAGGGATTGGCAGATCAACGTCATGTGTATCCTAGCATTGATTGCTTCTTATGTTAGTCCTAGGTGATGAAGTACTTTTGTGCGAAGAAGAAGACATCTTGTCTTGTTTAGTGTGTAATGTACTATTATTTTTCCTTAACCAACCCTAAAGGTTCATTCCAATGATGTGAATGATTTCCTAAGTTCTACTTAGCACACAAACAACTAAGTCCCCAACAACGGTGCCAATGATGAGCGGCAAGGTACCCCTATGCTCAACCATATGAATACGAGCGTTTCACGCACGATCTAGTCAAATTCCAAGGACTAAGTGCCTATGCACCTTTTTCGAACAATAATAGGTTGGTTAATCATTGTCTTCCCAAACTTGTATGTCATGGTTGTATGGTTAAGTAAGCTCGAGGCATATGATTTTTATTGCTTTTATGTGTTTTATATCTTGCACTAGTAAGGAGGGGGAGAGAGATAACTGAGTAACTAATCTAATTTAACTACTCATTAAATAAGTTCTAATTACTTCTAACACTAGTATCCATTCCCACTTGCCATACACATCCTGAACTAGTGCAGTGCTGCTAGGATTACCAAATGCTAATCGTCACTGGGTTACCAAGTGCTACATGCATGCTCGAAGCAGGCATACTGAGTGTATCTAATTAAGAGAGTTGTAGGGTGAGAGAAATAATTAATTAACTAGGAAATATTTAAATAATAATTAACACTAATTAATCTATTCTATATGCTGCAATTTTTATCATAAAGTTCATCTTTATTACCATACACAAAGTGTGGTTAGGTACACAATGCTCGAATAAAGATTCATTCACTCTATGACTCCTACTGCGGGCACGCAGAAATAATTCTAACTCTAGAGGAAAAAATGGCAAGAGTTTGGCTAAGGGACTAACTTCTAATATGGAAACCAAGGACACCACCTCTTATTTATAGGCAAGAAGGTAGGCTACGATATCAGGTATCTGACATTGCATGGTTGATCCAATATCGCGGACGCGATATCACAGTTCAGCAGTGTGGTTTATGACTCCTTGAGGAATGTATCATCACTCCTTCATTGTCCAATAAATAGGAAGCTATGTCTTTGCATGGTGTGGTTCCCATAAAAAATCCCAAAAAATACAAAAAAGGTAAAAAAACACAATGAAAAATAAAAAAACACAAGAGAGAGAGAGAGAGAGAGAGAGAGAGAGAGAGAGAGAACAATAATGGGAATTCAAAGTACAACCATTAGACATAATAATGGACTATTAGCACTAGTTATGGAGTTGGAAAGACATGTTACCCATGCCTAAAGACGCCCCTCTAACTAAGGCTCTTCCTTCTTCTCTTTTCTTCTCTTTTTGGACTCATGGTGGTTAGCAGGATGGAACACGTCAATGTGAGGTCATTTTTCATGGTATGGACTTGGTCTGAACTTGGATGGATAGGTATGTTAATAATTTTAATCACATTTTCACAAGAACCTATTGTAGACATGATTAAGTACCTGACATCCCAATCTCTGTAATCCTTTTTCATCCCATTATTCACCTCATTGCTACATGCGATTATGAGCCTTTTGGTCTTATGTAGTATAGTGCAACATCCCAACCATGGTAGTTGTGTGTTTATTGGAACAAAGGCATGGTCTACATTTAACTTCTCTAGTGTCCACATACATCTATAGAACTGGTTATGTAAGGGCATTATGGCAAGAGCTTACTTTTGGAAGGACCCACTTGCATAACTTTTCTTGATCATTACTTTGAACTAACCTTCCTATCTTGTAGAACATCAATGATAGTTTCTCTGAATCATGCATAATTTTGGGGCTACTTCTCATCCATTTCATTAATTTCTCATACTTTTCTATTTCCATATCCATTAATATTTCTTGGCCATATTTTGAATCATACCTTTGGTTTCAATTATTAAAAAACTTGTGTGCTTTTGGAGTTACGCTTATTAGTCACGGGGGCTAGGAATGTCCACTTTGAAAATTTTCTAACATCCTATTTTCAAACTTCATGGTAACAAATAGTAATTGATCAAAATAATGTGAATAGCTTGATGATTTTAGTTACCTCTTAGCCATGGGCATAGTATGCTATCATCACCTTGTGCTTAAACAAAAACTAAGGATTTNCATAGTATGCTATCATCACCTTGTGCTTAAACAAAAACTAAGGATTCTGAAAAGTGTTAATTATTAAGGAAAATTTACCAAAACTAATGTTGATCCTTTGGTGACTACAAGTGATGCTAAAAGAAATGTCTAAGGAAGAAGGTCTTTGGCCAAACATGAAAATAAAGCCAAGAGGAGGACAACAGAGGATATGCACATGGAAAAATTGTAGCACATACAAGATAGCAACTCAAGCATTGCATGTTTGCTAGATCCATGGGATGATGAGAAGAAATTTTAGTTCATCCTTCAAGAATGTTCTACATAACTAGAGAAGCATTAACATAACAATCAACATTAGAAGTCTACCATAGCTAGTAGCAATAAGAAGAATCATCTTTAGTGAATTTTTGAAGACCTTTGCAAATTTTGTAATCTTCAATGTCTATCCAATATTTTTGTCATTTTGTAATGCATCCACTCAAATAAAATTTTGTAATGTAGCACTCAGAGTTAGTTAGTTGATATCATCAGTTAATAATCCTATTATTCCTAATTTTTTATAAAGAAATATTAATCCTATCATGTTAACTCAAGGATGAGTTTTTATATAATTGTCAGGGTATGATGAAGCATCAGTTTGTTGCATTGACATAGCCTCTTTGTGGCAATCACTTCAAGGTAGCCACTTTGATGTAGCGACCTCAACATAGCTACTTTGATGTAGCTACCTCAAAGTGGTCATGTTGATATATCCACATCGACAAGGTCCCATTGATGTTATTCCATCAACGTGGCCCCATCAACATAACTAATGCATTAATGAGGCCCCATCAACGCATGCAATGATGTGTTGACAAGGTCCTATCAACACAATGTCTATTTTTGTCTATAAATACATGTGATCCTGTTGTATATTAGCATTCTTTGGTCAATAAAAGTAGCTAAACTCTTGTAGTTTTTTTCTGTAGTCTTAGAGAATAATCAATGAGTGTTCACAGTGTGGATCTGAGTCAGTTGTACAATGTCTTATTCGAGTGGCAATGTACCTAGACACATTCCATGAATAGCAATAAGATAAGGATTGATTCTTATTCATTGTACCACTTTGACTTAGATCAAATTTACTTTCCATAAAATTTATGTTTCATTTACTTAATTAATATTTATGTTTCCATGCATATTAATGAATTAGCAAAATGAGTTTGACCAGTTTCAAGCGTAAACACGTATTTGCTTGGTAATCCCAACAGTGTTATTGCTTGGTTCACCTAGTAGCATAGCACTTGGTAATCCCAGTAGTGGATACAAGATGTGTACGGTAAGCTGTGAATGGACACTCATCATCTGTAGGCTAGTTTAGACTTTATCTTTACGTTGTTAATTAGATTAAGTAATTGATTTCTTTATTATCGTTAGGAGTAGCATAAGGCCAAAACAACATCAAGAATCATATGCCTCATGCTGGACTAAACTAGACATGACAAAGCTACCACTAATCCAAGTGGGAAGATAACGAATTGCAATGAATGCTTAATGATCTAGATGCATAACTAGTCCCATGCACGAAATTCAAATGGATCGTGCGTCAATGCTTGTGATTCATATTGTTGGGTGTAGACTCATCAAATATTATATAAAAATAGAAAGCACAACTTAATAAAACTTGAAGGATGCTAAGAAATTTTACACAAAAGTAGTAGATATTTATAAACTAGACGCAGAGGGGTACAAAAATTTAAATTTTATTAAATATAAACTTGCAAGCCAATATTCCCTTGCATACAAAACCTAACTTTTCCACTAAGTAAAAATAATTTGAAGCCCCTAATGCCCAGGTCAAAATGCACAATATTCCAACATTAACTTTATAGTAGAAGAATAACATGATATGCTAATTGAAATTAAGACATTAGATTACTAACATTGGCAAAACACAATAAAATATCCAAATTCACATTAATATCAAATTACCAAACTTAAACTAATAGAAAGTAAAGTTAGGTTTGCACCAAAGATAGGTAAGTACAAAATCCACACAACCAGTTAAACAACATTGCAAAGAACAAAGTACTAGTTGAACATTACAACTTAGAAAATTGCATCAAATTAGCCAACTTAATAAAACTAGAAAATATCTAACAATTTTAATTAAGCATAAGCTTCTCCATCGATATCCTAATCAAAATTATATATTTTATGTAAGATATAAAAACAAAAGGGAAGTTTAATCCATAGATTAAGTAGGAAAATAAATAATAAGTACTTGCTTAAGGATTTTGGAATCAAACAGCAAGTAGCTAGACAACCATACATAAGGGTTGTTGTATCCAAAGAGTTAGTACCAAATGACCAAACAAATAGCCAATCATCAGATAAATAATAATACTAATAATAACTAAATATAATTAAATGAAATTCCACCACCATCCATCCCAAAATATGTGGACACATAGCATCAAATACTTAGTGTCCAAATATGATAGCTAAGATGTATACTTTTGTGCATAAAATGATTTATCTAAAGCTAAATGAGATAAAATTTTCATGCAGGACTTATCTATTGTTTCTTAAATTTGGTACTAAGGCCACCAAGCCACCTTAGTTTCCATTGTTACTTAGGATCGAGTAGTCCAAAGTCTCCTATCTTAACCCCTCCATGTGATGTTGGTTAAAGGCCAATATGATATAGACTTGACTACTACATATAGTAAAAAGTTTACTATGATGTAGGGAAACCTCTTTTGATCTCCTTTTTCATTACTAAATGTGGTTGATTACAAGTTTTGAAATGTTGGAAAGACATCTTGTATATTAGAGAGATGTCTTGGCTAAGAATTAGGAGGTGACAAGAGACATCCCAAGTGGCTAGAAGATGCCTTGCTAGAAGTGGAGATGTCTTGTCCTAGCCAGAGATGTCTCTTCCAAACAAGAGACATCTCATTCCTAATTGAGACATCTTACATGGATAAGAGATATCTTATTTGAGAGCCAGAGTTAACAAGAAGATGTCTTGCCAAGCTTGTAGATGTTCCATATGACCAAGAAAAGTTCCAATTTGGTAGTTTCAAGTTGGAAAATAGCTAGTAAAGATGAGAATAAAATGGAAACAATTTAGAATCTCCAAGTTGATCATGAAAAAGGTTTTCCTAGGGTTCTTTTCCTATAATTCATAAATATTAATGTCATGTTTGATATTTTTTTGGGTGCGAGTATGCTTTTCATGTATGAAGAGCATATGCATGAGAGTTGGGAGAGATTGAATGAGCATTGTGTGCATCTTTGTGGTCAATTTTGTGTTTTGGCCATTGTGACTCTTGTATGAGTTTAGATCTCAATCTTGTGTGTAAGAGAAATCTAGTTTAATTATGTCTTGCATTGAGGATGATCAATGTGTGGTTGTGGAGCTTGATGCTTTGCAATATTGTTGAGTGCATGAGTGTGATGTTTATGGGTTGTGAAATTGTTGTAATTGTAATCTTCTCTTAAATCAATTAAAGGTGTCTAGTTTTTTATTTTCTAGTCATTGAATTATTTTCATAGATTCTAGATTTGGTGTGATCTTGAAGGGTTAAAGAAAATTAGAGCAACCCTGCTCCAAGATTAGTATCAAAGTATTAGGTTGATTATGGTTGGAATTAGGTTGTGGATTTTTTTTGACTATTTTAGATGGCCTTCAAGAAGAAACAAGTTCAAGCCTTGAATAGAAACATGAAAAACATGAAATCTGCCTTTCAATTAATAGTTGCATGATTGGATAAGAATGCTTTAGATTTGAACAATGATGAATAATTTTCTTAGCCATGTGGAGGGAGAATAGATGAGGAGGAATGACATTCCAACTATGGGAATGTGGAAACCTAGTAGCCTAGGATTATAGGGGTAGGAAATTTAAATCCTCATGTTAGAGTTGCAAGAGCTCCATAAATTTTATCTATTTCTTCTCATGGGAAGCTTGATGATGTAACAAGGCTTACTAGAGCACTCATAAATGCTGCAACACTCTTGTATGTGTAATTGAAGACTTTCAATAATGTAGATGACACAAATGCTTTTCCAAGTCGGTTGAAGGTACTTGAAAAGTATTTTTAGTTGGAAGAGGTACCAAATTAATTGAGGATACTAATTGCTAAATCTAGATTAGAAGGTATGACTTTAACTTGGTGGAAAAAAAAGTTTCAAAGTTATGAGAGGTAAAATGGCTAACCTATTAGGGACTAAAATATGATGAAATATAGGTTAAGAAGAAAATTTGAACAATCTCGACAAAGATAAGAGATGATCATGAAGCTAAAATTCCTTAGACAAGAGAAAAAAGATGTTAAGGAGTTTTATATTGAATTTTATGAACTAATCCATCAAGTTGAGGTAAACTAGAAGAAGTATGAACATGCTTCAATCTTTCTTGAAGGTCTCAAATGGTGTATCATTAGAAGTTGTCATAATATAAGCCACAAAATATTGATGATTCTTATGATTTGGTACTTAAGAAAGAAAAGAAGCTCAATGAATATGGGAGTAAGAACAAACAAGGTTCAAGAAGGATAAGGGATCCAAATTAGAGAAGGAATCCAAGTCAAAAATTGAAGATAAGGAGGTAAACCATGATAAAAACCAAGAGAATGATGTTGAAAAGAACAAAGCCAAGAAGAACCAAGGCAAGGGAGACAAGGGTTAATGTATCAATTTATTTAAGATTTAGTGCTTCACATGTGAAGAATGAAGATACAAGCAATGGGAATGTTCACTTAATAAGGTAGCCAAGGGCAAGGATGTGAAAACCATCGAAGCAAAGGAGACATCAAGCTAAGCTTGTTAGAGAGGTAATCATAATGCTTCAAAAATTCAAGAAGATTTTTAGTTGAATTCTAATGCATTCATGGGAAATGTAATTAGAAGAGATCATTCATCAAGAAAATTGTTGTTTCATACTGGGGATAAAGATTTGCTAAGTAGGGAATGGATTCATATTTTGATTAATGGGGGAGCCCAAGAGAATGTTATTTTTGCTAGGGTAATTAATAGATTGGGTTAAATGAAAAATCCTCATCTTAAACCCTACAAGGTACATTGGTTATTAAGAGATTTCTTTCAAGAGATGAGAGAGTAGTGTATCTTGAAATTTAAAATTGGAAGTTATTATGACGTTGTGAAATGTGATGTACTATGAATTAATTGTGTTGATGTAATTCTTAGAAGCCTTTAGAATTTTGATAATGGTGCTCAATTTAATGAAGCAAGAAATGTGTGGGGTGTATCTAGCCCTAATGGAATCCATGAGTTGATTTCTATGATAGCTAAAAAAGGTAGGCAATAAAGCTCACTTAATGCTTACTTAATTCTTTTAAGGAGGGTGAATATATTAAGGAACATGATAAGGCTAGTTTTCACTTTATGGTTGTATCAACTATTGCTTTTAACCATATGTTGTTTAGGTAGAACTTCCAGCATGTATGCTAGGCTTGAAGGAGCAATTTTCTAAGATGTTTTAAGGAGAATTGGATGGATTGCCATCAATGAGAAATGTTCAACACAAAATTGATTTCATCTTTGGTGTTATCATTCAAAATAAGAGAGCATACTAGATGGCACTGAATTAGCAGGTTGAATTAAAACAACAAGTAGAGGAGATATTTGCAAATGCCTTCATGAGGGAGTCCATTTCACCTTGTGCAATTCCAGTAATTCTTATGCCAAAGAGGAATTGTGATAAATGGAGAATGTGCATTGATTCAAGGATAGAAAACAAGATAATAGTGAGGTACAAGTTTCTTATTTCAAGGATGGATGATATCCTTGATGTCCTTACTAATGCAGAAGTTTTTATCAAAATTGATTTAAATAGTGGATATCATCAAATTTGGATAAGACCTCATGATAAGTGAAAGACTACTTTCAAAACATCAAATGAAGTGTTTGAGTGATTGTTAATGTCATTTGGGCTCACAAATGCACCTACTACATTCATGAGGTTGATGAATAATGTACTCAGGGAATTGATTCATAAGTGTTGTATTATCTTCTTTGATAATATTTTGGTATATAGCTCTAATAAGGAAGAGAACTTGAGTAGAGTTTGTCTTAAATTGAAGAAGGTATGTTTGGTGGTTAATGTTAAGAAGAGTCACTTATTCAAAAGAGAGATCACATATTTAAACTATGATTTCTAAAAATCAAATTCAAATGAAAGATATGTAGGTGAGGGCTATTAAAGATTGGCCAACTTCTAAAAATGTTGTGGAGTGATGAGAAGTGAGGTACCTCTACATCCAACCATATGAATCACAAGTGTTCACAGATGATCTGGTCAAATTCTGTGGACTTTGTGGTTTCTGATGCACTAGTCTTCTAGGAAGTGAATATTTGCCTTAAGGTCAATCATTGTCTTCCCAATTACACTTGTAACATACACTGGTATGGTTAAGTGTAATTGAGGCATCTGATTTTTATCATTTTATAATTTATGGTTTGGTGTTCAAAGGGAGATAAAAGTAATTGGATTGACTAATTTAAATTAACTAATTAACTAGTGTTTAACTAGTCCTAACATAAGCATTTGGTCCCACTTTTTGCATACATCCTAAACCTATGTATCCATTGCTAGGTTACCAAGTGCTATGCTACTGGTGTACCAAGCAATAACATTGCTGGGATTACTAAGCGAATACATGTTACGCTCGAAGTGGTCGTACTTATGTGTTTAATCTATCTCACTTATCTTACTTAATTGTTTCATTAGCTTAATTACTAAAAATCATTTAATAAATAATTAAAACATTTAATAAATCATTAAAAATATTTAGTAAATAATTAAAAAATTAAATGCATAAATGAAATATTTAATCTATCCAAAGTGCTACAAGGTTTATTAGAAATCTCATCTTTATTGTCACATACACTATCATGCTCAGGTACAACAATGCTCAAATAAGGATCTGTACACTTAATGACTCTTGCTGCAGGCACTCGGGGAAAATATTCTAAATCTCAAATGAATAAATTACAAGAGCTTCACTACTACTAAAATCTCAATGCTATAAATGTGGCCAGTAGGTGTGTATTTATAGCCAAAAAGTGAACACCGCGTCGATGAGGCCTTGTCGACGAGGCCTTATTGATGCAGCCAATAAAACTGTGACTCATCATACCCTCATGACTGAATGAAAACTTGTCCTTAAGTTCATTAACAAAATTCGGAAGGTATGGAATTATTAACTGACCTTTCATAACTAAAAAAAAAAACTAACTTGAAAAAAAATGGAGTGCTTGAGTGTATGGATTGACACATTACAAAAATGATGGTGTTCATGACACAAAATTGAACACCATGACATGACTATTCAAAAGTGGACAACACATTCCTTAATGGCTCTCGAGGTTTTGAGGAACCTTCATTGGCTTTACGCACGTGCAGTGGTTGAGGCAACTATGATTGTCCTACTGTTGCTATGACTTCTAGTGGAAGGCAAAAAGTATCTAGTAGTGCTTTTATTTTCTCCTCTTTCTAGGATCATGCACCATCCACACAGCTTCACCAATGTGGTTTAGAACGGGTACATCCTAGGGACACAAAATTACTAGAAATAGCTCCTTTGCATTGATAAACTAGGTAGCGAATTATTTGTGCTCTATGTCAAACACTCTAATTGTATCCTTTAGCTTCTAGTAATCATTCATCCTTTTGTCTAGATTCTCAATAGTTGATTGTTGGTCTATGAATCATGCTCAATGAACTTTGAGTTTAGTATTTGCAATCTCAAGCTTCTACTTAGTGTCTTTATGATGCTTGAACTCAGCCTTCCATAGCAAATATAAGCTAGTCACTTGTTTCTCTAACTCTGACTATGGCCTTCTGGCAATTAGCATAGCTAGGTTCACATATCAGAGATTGGCTCGCTTCATGTATTATATCATTTCTTCTATTTGCAACTTCTTTAGGTAAATCTCTACTTTGTTGTAGGCATCAATCCCATGAATGATGAGCTACCAAACTTCTCTTCCTTGTTGGAGTTGCTAGAGATCTTCATTTATTTTTATCTTTACCATTTGGATGTGCTTTTATTTTACTTCCTTCTATAAGGCAACCTCGTCTCTATAATGATTTTTGACTCTTTCTAACTTCAAGGCTTCATTTTTACAAGTGGTGATGTTGATAGTTTGGTGTAAGGCATGAACTTTCTCCATTGAAAAATTTTGATTTTCTATGGCCAATCTCCTTAACTTAGTGTTCACCTTGGTAAGCTACTCCTGCTATTGATGAATAAGTTCTTGCATTTGTTCCTTTTGAGCATCAACATTGCATAGGTGATGATTCTATGTGATCAAAGTTTCATTCTCCTGATGCATCTGAGCCAAGTCTTCTAAATTGAATACATCTTCATTTCTACTATGGACTGGTTGAAGATGGTCATTATCACTTCCTCCTCAACTTTCTTGAATCATTCTTGAAGCTGTTGGAAAGCTTCATCTCTAGTTACTGTTCGGCTATGGATTGTAGGATTAGCAAGATGGGCATGTAATTTGGCAATCTTTGTGACCAAGCATTGATTTTTTTCTTAAGCCATTTCAAGTTGCTCCTCCAAAATGATGCATTTTCCCCTTGCACTTAGTAGCTCTAACTAGGTTACGGTGATGTTATCTGAAAAATCAAAGATATCTAAAATCAGTTTCCCAATCCCCACTTGTCGGTCGAACAATTCTTCATGCTAGGCTACATTTAGTTTTCTATTAACCATGCCTACAAATGTTTGCACATCTCGAAGTGTAGATATGTCAAGTATAGACACTGTAGGTGCATTTAGTACTTTAGTGATGTGGTCAACAACTACTTCAGCTACCGTCTCTTTCTGTTGGTGTTGGATCACTAGGATAGCAATCCCTTTACCTTCCTCCAAATGCACAAAGAAGGTGGTAGCATTTCAAAATATTTCTGGGAACAAATGGTGTTGAGATAATGACACCATTACCTCTCGAGCATTAGGATTAGACTTCATGGGTAACTGCATTCATTGGGCAAAGAATAACAGTCCACTCCTCTCCATCTGACTGATTATTTGAGCCACCTCATTAAGGAAACTCATTATCAGTCAGTACATAGATGGATCTACACTTCTTGTTCCTACATGTTATTCTTGCTCACTTAAGAGCTACCATCAAATTTCATGCAAGTGCTTAATGGGTACACAAGCCTTCGACACTGTTTCTTGAGTAGGCAGTGGTGGTGGCAATTACTCCTCTTCTTGAGTTGTAGTCAATGTCTTTTCCTTCATGATTTTGGCCATGAGGCTAAAGGAGCATGCTTGATTATGTCATTGGCATAGAAAATGATTCCTACCCTTTTGCAGAGTTTTAGGATGAGGCATGGAAAGGGTAGGGATTTCCTTCCATGTTCATTTTCCTTGAAACACTTTTCAATCTTCAAATAGATGAGTGATGCATGCTCAGGCAAAGAAGGTGATCACCTTGTTGGGCCTCACTGTTGGATTGAGGTGATAGGGTGCAATTTTAAAATAGATGTGCTTCACTAATGTGAGCATGCCATACTCCTTACAATTGACCCTATAACATTGCTGAGTCCACTCCTTTTTGGCCTCAAGATCACTTTTTGTTGATAGCTCCACCAATTTTGTCCCAATGTCAAGCAACCCCAATGCCTATGCGATAGCCTCGACTGAGTAGGACACTTGAATATCCTTAATTTTGACTATGGACCCTGGCCTTCTGTTGTTCTAGAAGAGATATGTCTCTTCCATGTACCATTTCCCATTGGATGTGATGATTGGCCACATGGGAGAGATTTGTAGTTGCATTTTGACATCTACTAGAGCTTTCTCTAGGAATGACCTGAAGTTTACTTCTTAAAGAACTAATTGTTGAATCTCTCGGGACCTAATGATGTCAAGGTAGGCTTGAGTCGAAGTGACTTCAAGCTTTGGCATGGGTCCTAGCACTTCCCCTTGCTATGATTACTCTGTGGACACTTCTTTTTCTAGAATTTGTCAAATAGATTCCAATTTGGGCTCCTCACAAAGACGTCCCATTGCATGGGTTGCCTCTAGCAATTCTTGGGCTTGTTCTTGTTGGCCCCTTCTAGCTTTGGGCCATTTCTTTCTTAATTGAGAAGGTTCTCCTTCCTATGGCCGCTTAGGTTTTGGTTCTATCTATAATCACAATAAAACCATGGGTTAGCAAGCATTGTGTAACATGAAGCAATTGGGATACCTTTATCTCTTTAGGATAGTAACACTTGGCTAAGTTGTGATTATGGTTGATTTAATTACTCTAATCATTATTTTATTCATGTGTTATTGTTAATAAATCATCCTAGAGATTGTTAGAAGGGTTAACTCCTAAAAAAATTGATGTTTGTATATTATTAAGGTTATTAACCCTTTGGAGGAGTCAGAAACATTTTCGAAAAATTTCATTAGAAACCTTAAGGTTTGCAACCCCCATGATAAAGAGCTTACCTCTAGTAGTTGCAAGATGGAAAAATAGAGTGATTTGAACAAATGGTTAAAAAGTTAAGGGCTTTAGAAGGTTTTGGGCTTTGAAAAAAAGGCAAAAATTGCCTATGTGTTATGAGGTAAATGACAAAAAATTCTAAGTGTGTAGCAGTATATATAGGATTTTTACATTGTGTTGACAAGGCCTCATCGACAGGGCCTGTCAATGTGGTCGGCTGCATCAATGAGGCCTCATTGATGCAATTGTTGACCACCGTAGAAAACCATTCACTTTGGTCAAACTTGCAAAATACAAGGAGTTTTTGAATGAAATTGGGATCAAATAAAAGCTCAAAAGGCCAAGAACAATATGAAAATATGAAAAGAGGGTGTTGAAGCTTATAAATTTGGAAAAATGAAGAAAAAATGATTTGGGGGAATTAATGAAATAAAAGTTTAAAGATCACTGAGTGGAATACAAAATGGAATATTTGAAAGATAAGATTGTAGCAATGTTAATGGTAAGGAACCTTAACTATCCAAACCAAGGGCTATGCACATGGGTCCTCTCCATAGTAGGTTCATGCCCTTGTTGTCCTTGCATAAGCTCAACTAAGCAGTCTATGGATGCCACAGTTGATTAATGGTCATGAAAAGTTAAGGACCAACCAAAAAGAATCTATCTAATAATTTCAACACATTAGACAAGTACATAGAGCATAACATAGAACCTGGTAGTGATGTGAGTTATGGAAGCATGGATGGATGATAGAGAAGCTGGAATGAAATTCTAAATTGAGGGCATAAGAAGTCCCTTGTGGAATTTGTGTTTAAAATGACCTAAGAAGATCCATCCTTAGTCCAAACCAAAACTAACCACATTTAGTCACTTTGCATCACCACTCTAAAGACTAGTCCACCAGCACAAGACACGAGAGTGCTTCCACAAAACAACCACCATTCCATAAGGAGAAGAAAAGAGAGAAGTAGGAAGTGAGAAAGGGCCTTTGCTAGAGGGGACCTTCAGGCATGGGTACATGTCTTTGTAGTCCCATAACAAGTGCTTGTAGCTCATTTATTTGTCTAAGGGGTGTGCTTTGAATTTCTATTATTAGTTATTTTTTAAAAATAATTTTTTAAATTTTTAGATGGTAACAACATCATGCAAAACTTATTCATTTATTGTGTCTATGGGGTGTGCTTTGAATTCTCATTAGTTTTTTTTTTTGAATTTTTGAATGGGAGCCACACCATGTAAAGACTTTATTTGACTTCTTATTAGTGGTTGGAATGAAATGGTAAGAAGTTTGTGAAAAACACTCAAGTATTCAAGCAAGTAGAAGAGTATAAAGAGTATTGAGTCCCCTTGAAGTCACATCCTTTACAAACCTTTGAATCCTTCCTAATTTTGAAACCACCAAGGTCATCAATTGATTAAAAGTTTTCTTTAATGGAAGGGATCTCAAATTCCCAGGACAAGGAAAATCATAAAGTTATTGCATGGGTGGATGACGTGGACTCACTGATTGTTCCATGAGAAATAAACCATGTCATAGTCATCAAATATCATAATTCAAAAATAGAAACTAGACATCAACAATCACAACATTAAGCACAAATCATCATTAGTAAACAACAACAGCGACACTATGTCCTATGGAAATAAAGCAATTTTATATGCAAAAATGAGGAAATATCACATTTTGAACAAGGAAAAACAAAGTAAAATATATAAGAAAATGTAAAATAATCAAAAGAGGTTTAAAGGTACTAATGAAGGTGTAAAATTAGAACAATCTAAAAATAAAAAATTTGTAAAATAAATAATTTATAAAAATAAAAAACGTGGAAAAAAATAGAAAAAAACTAAGAAGCCATATAGATTGTTAGTACATATGGCCATCTCCCCACGATTGAGTTGGAAGAAGGATATCTAAAAAATGGAACATGGTTGTCCATCAACTGAGGTGGTAGTTGCACTGGCCTATCTTGGTTCGAGGAAAGGTTTTACTTATTAGATGTTAACCAAGTGCTTTTTATTTGGGCTTTCAGGTTTATAGATTAACATGGCCATAGAGCGAAATTCTTGATCAATTATATAAGGTCCCTTTTATAATGTTTGAAATATTACCTTTTGGGGTACATGTGTGGGGTTCCAGTAGAGGACCTTATCTCTTGGTTAAAGTTTTACCTTTTGTATTCTTAGGTCATGACATTGCTTGTTGAATGCCTTGTGCACCTCATTCAAAGATAGGGCCACTAATCAATTTTCATTTAGCATGTTCAGGTTGATCAATCTTTCTATCTATGCTAGACTTAGGTTAAGATTCAGTTCATAGGCTATTGAGAGTGTACAAAGCTTGGATTGAATCGGGAGCATTGGAAGTTTTCCATACACCAACTCAAAGGGAGAATAGCCAATAGGAAGTTTCCATGTTGAACAGTAAGCCCAGAGAGCATCATTAAGTTTTATGCTCCAATCTTTCCTATATTTGCTAATAGTCTACATTAGTATTTTTTTTGATCTCCTAGTTGGTTACTTCTACTTGATTGTTGGCTTGGGGGTGGTAGGGTGTTGTTAATTTATGTTCAACCCCAAAGTGTTGCATTAACTCTCTAAAAGTGGCACTCATGAATAGAGTTCCATTGTCAGAAATTAGTTAACGTGGCATCCCAAACCTATTTACAATATTTTTTGTATAAATCTAGTAGTTGTGGATGATGTACAATAAGTAATGAATATTGCTTCTACTCATTTTGTGTAGTAGTTGACTACTACGATAATATATGCCTTTCCATTGGACATGGATGTGATGGGATCCATGAAGTCAATGCCCCATATGTTAAAAAGTTTCATTGCTTGAATTCATTGTTGAGAATCTTCCATGCAAACGGTCATCCCTCCATCTTGTTGACAATGTTCACAAGATTGGACAAACTGGTGGGAATCCCTAAAGATGGTAGGCTAATAGTCTTCTACCATCTAAATTTTTACGGTCATGCGTCTCCCTACATAGTGGCCTCCACAAGGCCCTTCGTGAGCATCCTAGAGAATGCGTAGTTGATCTTCATCAAGGATACACCAACAAATTAGACCTTTGACTCACACGTTGTAAAGGTGTCCATTGATTTCTATAAAATATTTGGTTTGATGATGGTATTATTGCTTCTTTCTGAATTGAAGATCTTATGGCATCTCTTGAGTGAGAAGATAAGTGAGGATGCCTATGTACCATGTTTTTTCTGTGGGTGTTTGTTCATTTATTTCTCTTGTAAAGAGGAGTTCATTTAGAAACTAATTAGAGAGTCGGCTCTCCTCCTCTTTATTATCCCATCTTAAGCAACAGAAGTCGTTAGTGATCACATTCTTGATCCCTTTTCAATCTACCATCATGAGATCTAATTCTTGCAAAATCATGAGCCACCGTATGACACAAGGGCTCATTGTTTGCTTATTCATGAGGAAGCAAATTCCAATGTGGCCCATGGGCACAAATACTTTCTAGCTAAGCACATAGTGCTTGAATTTTTCTAGAGCATATACCATTGCCATTAATTCTTTTTTTTTTGTGGTGATGTAATTTAATTATGCTCCCACAATGCTTTGGCTTGTGTAATGGATGTAATATGAACATTTTTTATTATCCATATACATGAGCACTACTTCCAAGGTATAGTTAGATGCATCCGTCATGATATGCAAAGGTCTAGACTAGTCTAGTGCTTGTAGGATTGGTGTTTCTATAAGTTTCTCCTTTAACTATTGGAATGCCTATTCACATTCATTGGTCTAGATGAAAGGTGCATCTTTCTTTGTAAGCTCTACCAGTGAATTTACGATCTTAGAGAAATTCTCTATGAATTGCCGATAGTAGCTAGTGTGTCCAAGAAATGACAAAACATCTTTAACTATCTCTACCTAGTGTGTTATTCCTTGGATGATCCTTATCTTTTCTAAGTCTACCTCAATTCCTACTTAAGTGATTCTATGCCCTAGTACAATGCCTTCTTGGACAATGAGATGGATCTTTTTCTAATTGAGCCATAGATTCATTTCAATACATCTATTCAATACTTATTCAAGTCAGTTCAAGGCTTGCTAAAATGTATCTCCATAGGTGGAAAATTCAACCATGAATACTTCCACACCATTATCGATCTTCCGTTAGAAAATACTAAGGACCAAGTGTTGAAATTTTGTAGGAGCATTACATAGATTGAATGACATCTTACAATATGCAAAAGCCCCCCAAGAACTTGTGAATGTTGTCTTGGCCTAATCTTCTAGTGCAATTTGGATTTGTTTATAGCCACTATAACCATCCAAGAAGATATAATAACAATGCCCAGATATGGTGTCCAATACTTGATCCACAAATAGCAATGGAAAATGATCTTTAAATGTTGCCATATTTAACAACCTAAAGTCAATGAAAATCCACCACTTGCCACCTTTCTTTGGCAAAATTACGAGTGGGTTAGCCCACTTACTATCCACAATGGGATAAATGAACCTTGCCTTGAGGAGTTGTTCAATTTCCTCTTTGATGATCTACTTCAATTTGGGGTTTAGCTACCTTTGCAATTACCTTCTAGGTTTCATGGCGAGGTCAGTGTAAATGTTGGCATATCCTTGGATCGATTCATGTTAGCTCAAGATATGACCAAGCAAAAGCTGTTGACCATTTGTTAATCACATTAACAACTTTTATTTTTGTTTAGGAGTAAGTTTAGCATTAATTATGACCAATTTACCATTATTTAAAAATGCATATTCCATGCTAACTGGTAAAGTTTTTAGCCTTAGGGGCTCCTACTTTAAGTTATCAAGGATTTCCAGCTCTCCCCAACAGGTATCATCATCTTCAGTAGAGAGTTGGAGATGAACTTGTTCAAGTTTATCGATGTCTTCAACTTAAGCATATGTTAGGCTCTCAGTTGGTTCCATGCATAATGTGCTACTATCTGAGTTAGCTATCAGCCACTAGGTGCCCTCCTATTTTGTGGTTGCTACGTATAGACATATTTGAATATTGATTTCTTATGCACACTGATTGAATGCTTTAATGTATGTACTTTTGATGGACCAAATATTTTGCACACAATTGCATCCATTGTTGTTATATGTGATTGTCCAAACCACTCAGCTAGAAAGCCAATTGTGAATGTACAACCCTCGTAGCATTTCATTGTTACAGCTATGGAGGAATCTCACTTTGCATGGATGGAGTAGGAGGCAATTGGGTTGAAGGTGGAGGTGTGTATGCAGATAGATGCAGAGGGTAGTATGGATATGAGTTTTTTGCTTGAGTGGATAATGAATGTGTTGAGTGGTACTTTGGAGGATAATAGTGATGTTAAAATGAGGTATGACTTGCAAAACTTCTTAGAGAGACGAGTTGCTAAACATAGTATCTAGTTTCCTATAAGGGTACTGCTACCTTGGCAGTGGCATTCCCCATGATTGTGATTGGTACCATTGTTGATATTTTTCATAAGGTTGTGGAGGAGCTCCACTTGGGTAGTAATCTTGTTGTTGGTGGTGGAACTACCTTGGATTACCTTGAGGATAAGGCAATCGTCTAGGTACCTACCTACGTGCTAGTTAAGGATTCAATGCATACATCCCAGACTCTTGTAAATGTGACACCATATGGCAACAACCCTTTGTATGTTCGTATTGACAAATATCACAATTAGTTTCATCATCAGAGTTAATTTCCACAACTTCCTCTATAGTCATAGCTTTTCCCTTACCTCTTTGGTAGACATGTTTAGCTTCTTTTTGCCTCTTGTGATTACGATCACTATTTTTCTCTTTAGAGTCCTTAACAATCTTCATAGTAGCTTGGAATTTTTCATCCAAAGAGTTCCATAATTTATCAACCTTTGCTAAAATATTAGAAACAAAGTTTTGGATGAGAAAGGTTTTCTTGTTCACCATTTTTTGATGGAAGGATCCCTCTTATACTCTTTTTCAAAACTCACCTTCTTCTTTTGCTACTTGCTAAAGCAACCTTTGGATCTAATGAGCTCTTAATTCAGACAATCTTCCTTGGGCACCAAGAGTTCTTCTAGTTTCTACATTGAGCCCATTTATGATGTGATGAAGTTGTTCCCTCTAAGAATAAACATGGCCAAGGCATTGGTGTAACAGTGAATAGTAGTTACCCATGGCAGCATCCAAGGGTTCATGTATTCCCTGTTTCCAACCTTGGATTTGCCTTCTTAGATTAGGCACTCTAGAGTATGTTTGGTATTTGTCAAGAAATAGCTCTAACATGGTACTTCATTGACGAATGGATTGAAGCTCCAAGGACCAGTACCAGCTTTCATCTTCCTTAATGAGTGTCCTAGGGAAAAGCTTGAGTTTCTTATATTCATTTTCTATGTTCTATAAGGCACATGCATCATGGAAAGCTTGTAGATGTGTCTATCAATCATAGTTGTATCCCTCCAAAAATCTTGGAATATTATTCATGTCTAAGCACTTAATCCTACTGTCTTTCATATGCCTATTTGGAATTCTAACTACCTTTCCAATGTTAAACATGCTTCAAGTCGCTAACGAAGGTTTATCATCATCACTGCATCGATGACGTTGATGATGGTTTCGACCATCCCTTTGGTTCTAGTGGCCTTCACAATCATTGTTGTCTTGTTGATCACCTTCATCACAATTATTTTAATGGTGGCTTCTATGAGAACCGAAAGATGAAGAGGAATGTTTGAAATTGGATGAAGAGGATGGAGAGAAAGGTGGACTACCACTACCACCACAGTGTCTATCACCACTTTTTTTCTTATTACAACTACCATCCTTAGATCCCTTGCTATTGTGATGCTTACCCGATTCCTTGCCTTGGCTATCACTTTTTCCTAAACCTAGTTTATGAATAGTGGATTACAGGTTTAGGGTCACACCCTCGTCATGAATAACAGGGGGTGGACAATCTTCATGTTAAGAACCTTCAAAGGGAGGATCCTCATTGTCATCTTGATCTAATAGGAACAAGGGATTCATGTAATGTTTTCCCTTTGCAGCCTCATGGTGCTTCTCCTGATATCAATCATGCTTGCATTGTGTTTCAGTGGGATGATAGTCCTGAGTGTCATAACCATTCACAATGTATTTCTTATGAAGGTCTGTGATGCCTAACTTTTTAAGAGTTTGAAATAGCATCTTGGGCACAAATTGATTGAGTGGCAAGATAATGTTTCCCTCCATATCATGCCATTGCAGCTATTCATCCTAATGTAGGATGAAGGCTAAATCTGGGACATACTCATCAGGATGAGTATATATCACTTTGCACTCTTGTGGGACAAATAGTTTGTTGTCTTCATGTCTATGTGAAGAAGAAGACATTTTGCAAAATGAATAAAATTATCAGTGTGGTTAGTAGTTTATATGCCATTGAGAGTGATGTTGACCTTGAGTTCATCCAACGATATGAATAATATTCACTAATCCTAGATAGCACATGTTTCAACAAACAAAGTCCTCAGCAATGGCGCCAATGATGAGTGGCAAGATAACCCTACACCCAACCATATGAATCACAAGCATTCATGTGCAGTCTAGTTGAATTCCATAGACTTTGTAGTTTTTGGTGCACTAGTCTTCTAGGAAGTGAATCTTTGCCTTAAGGTTAATTTTTGTCTTCCCAATTAGACTTGTAACATACACTAGTATGGTTAAGTGTAATTGAGGCATCTAATTTTTATCATTTTATATTTTATGGTTTGGTGTTCAAAGAGAGATAAAAGTAATTGGATTAACTAATTAACTAGTGTCTAACTAGTCCTACCATAACCATCCTATCCCACTTTCTGCACACATCCTAAACCCACATATCCACTGTTGGGTTACCAAGTGCTATGCTATTAAGCGTACCAAGAAATAATGTTGTTGGGATTACTAATGAGCAGCGAGGTACCCCTACACCTAACCATATGAATCGTAGAGCGTTGATGTGTAATCCAGTTGAATTTCACAAACTTCATTGTTTTTAGTGCACTAGCCCTTTAGGAAGTGAATCTAGCCTTAAGGTCAATCATTGTCTTCCCAATTATACTTGTGATGTTCATTGGTATGGTTAAGTGTAATTAAGGCATTCGATTTTTATCAATTTTTTTATGTTTTATAGATCAGTGTTCAAATATGGATAAAAGTTATTTGATTAACTAATTTAAATTAAATAATTTACTAGCATTTAACTAATCCTAACATAAGTATCTGTTCCCACTTTCTGTACATATCTTGAACCCACGTATCCACTAATGGGTGACCAACCACTATGCTATTGGGCGTACTAAGTAATGATGCTGCTGGGATTACCAAGTGAATACGTGTTACACTTGAAGCAGCTGTACTGATGTGTGGAACATATTTGGCTTAATTGCTTATCTAACATAGTAATTGGAAAATAATTAATAATTAATTGAAAACATTTAAGAAATAATTGGAAATAGTAAATGCATAAATAAAATATCTAATCTATCTAAAGTGTTGTAAGGTTTATTAGAAAGCTCATCTTTATTGCCACACACACTATCATGCTCAGGTACAACAATGCTCGAATAAATATCTGTACACTTAATGACTCCTACTATGGGTACTTAGGGGAAAAAATTCTAACCTTTGAATGGAAAAAATGCAAGAGCTTCGCTACTATTAAAATCTAGATTACCGTAAATGTGACTAGTAGGTGTGTATTTATAGGTGATAGATAGACATTACATCAATGGGGCCTCATCGACACAAGGCAAGATGCGTCGATGAGGTCTTGTCGATGTAGTTGACTATGTTGATGAGGCCTTGTCAATGTAGTTAACCAATGATAACTCATCATACCCCCACGACTAAATGAAAACTTGTCCTCGAGTTCTTTTACAAAATTTGGAATATATGGAATTATTAATTGACTTTTCTGGAACAAAATAACTAACTGACTTTGATAAAAAATGGAGTGCCTAGGTGTATGGATTAACACATTACAAAAATGGTGGTGTTCAAGATACAAAAATGAACACCATGACACAACTTTTCAAAAATTGGACAACACGTTCCTTGATGGTGTAAAGCTTGTTGGAGAAGATCGAATGGTCCCAGGCTGTGGTGGTTCCTAAGGCTCCAAGGGACCCTCACTAGCTGCAAGCACTAGTGGTTGTTGAGATAGCTATGGTTGTCCTGCTGCTACTATAACTTCAGGTAGGAGGTAGAAAGCATCCAGCAGTGCTTTCTTTTTTTCCTGCTTATTCCTAGGATCATGCATTGTCCACGTAGCTCCCCTAATGTGGGTTGGAATGAGCACATCCCAAGGACATGAGATCACTAGAAATAACTTTTTGACATTGATGAACTAGGCAATGAACTATTTGCATTCAATGTCAAATGCTTTCATTATGTTCTTTAGCTCCTAGTAGTCATTCATTCATTTGGCTAGGTCCTTAGTAATGGATCGTTGATATGTGAATCATCCTTTTAGAACTTTAAGTTTAGCATTAGCAGTCTTAAGCTTTTGCTTGTTGTCCTTGTGATGTTCAAACCTGGCCTCGTATAGCAGATATGAGCTAGCCACTTGTTTCTCCAATTTCGACCATGGTCATTTCACTATCAGCATTTCTAGGTTTGCATAATGGAGATTGGCCAACTCCATATACTCTATGATTTCTTCAATTTGTAGCTCCTTCAAGCAAATCTCTACTTTGTTGTAGGCATCAATCCCATCAAGGATGGGCTACCACATCTCTCTTCCTTGCTAGAGTTGCTAGAGGGCTTCATTAACTTTTATCTTTGTTATCTGGATTTATTTTTCATTAATTTCCTTTTACAAACCAACCTGGTTCCTGTAGTGATTTTTCACTCTTTCAAATTAGAGGGCTTCATTCTTCCAAGTGATGATCTCGATGGCAAAATTTTTTCACAAGTTGCATACCTCCTCTATTAATAGATTGCAGTTCTCTATGGCCAATTTCCTCAATTTAGTATTTACCTTGGCAAGCTACTCCTATTGTTGATAATTGAACTATTGCATTTGATCTCTCTAATCATCAACATTTCGTAGGTAATGATTTTGCATAATTAATGCTTCATTTTCTTGGCACATCTAATTCAAGTCATTTTTGATTAAGTGTGTTTTAGCTTCTACCATAGACTATTTGAAAATGGCCATTATTTCTTCCTCCTCAACCTTTTGAAATCATTCTTGAAACTATTTGATAGCTTCATCTCTTGTCATTGTTGGGCTAAGGATCTCTTATTTTGCAAGTTGGGCATGAAGTTCAACAACCTCCACTACCAAGCATTGATTTTGCTCTTGAGTTATTTCTAGTTGCCCCTCCAAAATGATGCATCTACCCCTTGCAATGAATAGCTTTGACTGGGCTACAATGATGTTCTATGGGAGATCAAAGATGTCTAGAGTCAGTTGCCTGGTTCCTACTAGTTGTTTTAGTAATTATTCGTGTTGGGTTATGTTCAATTTTCCATTGACCATGCATGTAGATGTCTGCATGTCTTGGAATGTAGATACATATTCGTGGATGCATTCAATGTTTTAGCTACATGGTCAGCTACCAATTCTCCTTACTCCAACTGCACCAAGAAACTGGCAGCATTCATAGAGACTTTTGAGAATAGATGGTGTCTTGCTAGTGACACTGTCACCTCTTGAGCATTAGGATCTGACCTCAAAGGTAGTTGTGTTCTTTAGGCAGAGAAAATGGGACCACCTCTCTCCATCTGGCTAACTATTCAAGCCATCCCATTTAGGTGACTCATCATTGGTTGATACACAGATGGATTTGTCCCACTCATTTCTGCTTGTTGCTCGTGTTTGCTCAAGTGTTATTCTTGGATTTGACGCAAACACTCAAGGGCTACGCAGGCCTCCAGCGTTTTCCCCTAAGTGGGTGGTGGTGGGAACAACTCCTCTTCTTAACTGGTTGTTAGCATCTTATCCTTCATGATTTCTACCCATGAGGCCAAGGGAGCATGCTTGAGAGTATCATTAGAATAGCGAATAATGCCTGCCCTTTTGCAAAGTTTCCTAACAAGGCATGGAAAGGGTAGGGTCTTCCTTTTACATTTGTTCTTCTTGAAGCACTTCTTGATCTCCAAATAAATCAACTATGGAAGGTTAACGAGAAATTTCTTGCTTAGAGTGGCACATGCTCGAGTGGAGAAAGCAATCACTTTGCTTGGCCTTACCATTGGATTAAGGTGATAGGTTGCAATCTTGAAATAACTCTACTCCACTGGTGTGAGCACACCATACTCCTTACAGTCCACCATGTAGCATCATTGGGTCCATTCTCTTTTTTCCTTAGGATCATCTTTTGTTGATATTTCTGCCAACTATGTTCCATTGTTTGGTAACTCTAGTGCCTATGCAATAGCCTCCACCGAGTATGACACTTGAATGTCCTTGATTTTTACAATGGACCCTAGCTTTCAACTATTCCAAAAGAGATAGGTCATTCCCATGTACCATTCCCCATTGGATGTGATGACTGGTCACATGGGAGAGGTTTGCAATTGTGACTTAACATCCTTTGGAGCTTTTTGCAAAAATGGCCCAAAATTTATCTCTTGAAGAACTGATCTTTGGATTTCTCAAGACTTGATGATGTCTAGGCAGGCTTTAGTCAAAGTGACCTCAAGTCTTGGCATAGGTCTAGGCACTTCTCTTCGTTGGGATTGTTCAGTAGGCACTTCTCCCTCTAGAATTTTTCAAACAAATTCCACTTCGGGTTCCTCACGAAGAGGTTCAATTGCATAGGTCACCTCTATTTATTCTTAGCCTTATTCCAACTAGTCCCTTCTAGCTCTGAGTTGTCTCTCCCATGGTTTTAAGTGTTCTCCTTCTTGCAAATGCTTTTTTTTAGGTTCCATCTGTAATCACAATAAGACCATGGATTAGCAATCATTGTGTAACCTTAAAACAATTGGGATATCTTAACTCTTAAGGGTAATTACACTTGGCTAAGTTGTAATTATGGCTTATTTAATTAACTCAATTGTTAATTTTATGTATGCATTACCATTGGTAAATTATTTTGGAGGTTGTTGGAAGGGTTAACTATCAAAAGAGTTGATATTTTTATGTTGTTAAGGTTACTAATAGTTGGATGGAGTTAGAAAAAATTTCATTGGAAACCTTAATATTTGCAGCCCCCATGATAAAGATCCTACCTTTGGTAAGTGTAAGATCGAAAAATAGAGTGATTTGAATAAAAAATTTGAAAGTTATGGGCTTTAGAAAGTTTTGGGCTCTAAAAAATTGCAAAAATTCCACGTGTGTCATGAGCAAGTTGCAAAACATTTCAAAGTGTCCAATGGTATATATAGTATTTTTACATTGTGTCGATGAAGCCTCGTTGATGGGGCCTCATCGATGTGGTCAGCTACATCGATGAGGCCTTGTTGATGCAGCTATTGACCATCATTGACTTTTGTTGACTTTGTTCAAACTTCCAAAATACAAGGAATTTTTTCAATGAAATTGAGGTCAAATGAAAATTTAGAAGACCAAGAATAGTATGAAATCATGAGAAGAGGGCATTGAAGTTCATAAATTTAAAAAAATGAAGAAAAATTGATTTAATGGATGAATGCAATAAAAGATTAAGGAGTATTGAGCGGTTTACACAATGGAAAATATGAAATATAAGATTGTAGCGATGTCAAAAGGTAAGTAACCTTAATTAATTAAGCCAAAAGCTATGCAAGTGGGTCCTCCCCATAGCAAGCTCATGGCCTTTTTCCCTTGCATAACCTCAACTAAGGGGTCTATGGGTCCCATAGTTGATTTAATGATCATGACAAGCTAAGGACCAACAGAAAGAATCCACTCAAGAATCCTAACATATCAAACTAAGACATAGAACATAACATAGAAGCCAATGGTCAGGTGAATTATGGTAGCATGGATGGATGATAGAGAAGGTGGAATGGAGTTCTGATTTAAGGTCATAAGAAGTCCCTTGTGGAATTTTTGGTTAAAATGACCTGAGAAGTTCCATCCTTAGTCTAGATCAAAACCATTCACTTTCAATGACTTTGCATCATCACTCTAAGATTGATCCACCCACTCAAGACACAAGAGTGCTTCCACAAAATAACCACCATTCCACAAAGGGGAGAGAGAGGAGTAGGAAGTGAGAGAGAGAGAGAGAGGACCTTAGTTAGAGGGAACCTTCAGGCATAGGTGCATGTCTTTTGAGTTTCATAACCAATGCTTGTAGCCCTTTTATTTGTCCAAGGAGTGTGCTTTGAATTCCCATAGTTTTTTTTCTTTGAAATGGAAACCACACCATGCAAGGACTTATTCATGTTGAAGGGGTGTGCTTTGAATTCCCATCGTGTTTTTTTTTTTGAATGATGGGAACCACACCATGCAACAATGTTATTTATCTCCCTATCATTGGGTGGTATGGAATGGCAAGAAGTATGTGAAAAACACTCAAGCAAGAAGAAGAGTACAACAAGTATTGAGTCGATTTGAAGTTACATCCTTTACAAACCTTTGGATCCTTCCTAATTCTAGAACTACCTAGGTCACTGATCAATTAAAATTTTCTTTTAATGGAATTGACATCAAATTCCTAGAACAAGGAAAACCATAGAGTTCATTAGATGGGCAGATGACATGGACTCACTGCCTGTTCCATGAAAAATAAGCCATGTCAAAGTCATCAGACATCAAAATTCAAAAATAGAAACCAAACATCAATAATCACACATTACACACAAACCATCATTACTAAATAGCAACAATAGAATTGTGTCTTGTGACAATAAAGTAGATTTATTAGAAAAAATGAGAAAATACCACACTTAAATAAAAGGAAACAAAATAAATTAAAATATATAAGAAATTTTAAAATAATCATGGAAGTTAAAAGGTACTAAAAATGGTAGAAAATTAGAAAATTTTGAAAATCAAAAATGTGAAAAATAAAAAGGTAGAAAACCTGAGAGGCCATGATAATGGTTAGCATGGATGTCCATCTACCTCGTGACTAAGTTGGAGGGAAGAGATCCAAAAAATAGAACATGGTTGTCCATCTATTGAGGCAGTAGTTACACTAGCCAGTCTTGTTTCTAGGAAAGGTTTGACTTATTGGATATTGACCAACTACTTTTTATTTGGGCTGTTAGGTTTGTAAATTATCATGGTGACAAAGGAAAAGGTTTGATCAATGACATAAGGTCCCTCCAAAAATGTTTGGAATTTTTTCTTTTGGGGTACATGTGTGGGGTTCCAGTAAAGAACCTTATCTCTGGGTTGAAGTTTTACTTTCCAGATTCTAAGGTCATAACACTGCTTTCTAAATGCCTTTTTCACCTCATTTAAGGATAGGGCCACTAAGTGATTTTCTTCTAGCACATTTAGATTGATCAATCTTTCCTTTTGTGCTAAACTTAGGTCAAGGTTTAGATCATAGGCTGTTGAGAGTATATGGAGCTTAGATTGAATTGGAAGTGTTGGAAGTTTCCTGTACACTAACTCATAGGGAGAATATCCAATAGAAAGTTTCTAGGTTGAATGATAAGACCAGAGAGCATCATTAATTTTTGTACTCCAGTCCTTCCTATATTTGCTAATGGTTTATGTTAGTATTTTTGTAATCTCCCAGTTGGTTACCTCTACTTGACCATTGGCTTGGGGGTGGTAAGGTGTTGTTAATTTATGTTCCCAAGTGTTGCATTACTTTTCTAAATGTGGCACCTGTGAAATGAGTTGCATGATTAGAAATTAGTGAACACGACACCCAAAACCTATTCACAATATTTTGTTGTATAAATTTGGTAGTAGTGGATGATGTACAATCAATAATGGCTACTGCTTCTATCCATTTTGTGCAATAGTCAAAAACTACTATAATATATGCTTTCCCATTAGACATGGGTGTGATGGGACCCATGAAGTCAATGCCTCATATGTTGAAAGGTTCTAGTGATTGAATCCATTGTTGAGGACCTTCCATGGGAGCATTCATCCCCCCGTCATGTTGACAACGTTCACAAGACTTGACGAACTAATGGGCATTCCTAAAGATTGTGGGCCAATAGTATCCTGCCATTAGGATTTTTATGGCCATGCATCTTCTTGCATAGTGGCCTCCACAAGGCCCTTCATGAGCATCTTGGAGGATGTGCAATTGATCTTTGTCAGGGACACACCAACAGATCAAGCCATCAGCACACACTTTGTAAAGGTTTTCGTTAGTTTCCATGAAGTATTTGATCCAATAAAGAAGTTTTTGATTTTTCCTAAAATCCAATTCTTGTGGCATCTCTTAAGTAAGAAGATATGTGACGATGCCATTATACCATATTGCTTTTTCAGGCGTTTATGCATTTATTACTCCAGTAAAGATAAGTTTGTCTAGAAATTGATCAGATAGCAGGCTCTCCTCCTCTTTGTTATTCCATCTTAAGTGAGAGAGATGGTCAGCAACCACATTCTTGGTTCCTTTTCGATCTACCATAGTAAGATTGAATTCTTGCAAGATCACAAGCCACTGTATAGCACAAGGGCTCACCATCGGCTTATTCATAAGGAAGCAAATTGCACTATGGTCCATATGTACAAATATCTTATAACCTAGCACATAATGTCTAAGCTTTTCTAGCACGTACACCACTATCATTAATTCTTTCTCTATGGTGGTGTAATTCAATTGTTCCCCCATAATGCTTCTACTCATGCAATGGATATAATATGCATGTTTCTTATCATCTAGCTACATGAGCATTACTCCCAAAGCATAGTTAGATGTGTCTGTCATGATATGGAATGGTTTGGACCAATCTGGTGCCCATAGGATTGGTGTTTCTACAATTTTCTCCTTTAATTGTTGGAATGCATGTTCACATTCCTTGGTCCAAATGAAAGATGCATCCTTCTTTGTAAGTTCTACCAATGGCTTTACAATCTTAGAGAAATTCTCTATAAATTGTTGGTAGTAACCAATGTGTCCAAGGAATGACCAGACATTTTTAACAGTCTCTGGTTGGCATGTTATTCCTTGGATGACCCTTATCTTTTCTGGGTCTACCTCAATCCCTTTCTATGAAATTCAGTGCCCTAACACAATGCCTTCTTGGACCATGAGATGGCTCTTTTTCTAGTTGAGCCACAGGTTTGTCTCTACACATCTCTTCAGTACTTGCTCAAGTTGGTCCAAGGCTTACTCAAGTGTAGCTCCATAGGTGGAGAATTCATCCATGAAAACTTCAACACCACTATCAATTTATTATTGAAAGATACTCAAGACCAACCATTGAAATCTTGTAGGGGCATTGCATAGGCCAAATGGCATCTTACAGTATGCAAAAGTCCCCTAAGGACTTGTGAATGTTGTCTTGGCCTAGTCTTCTGGCACAATTTGGATTTAGTTATAGCCACTATAACCATCCAAAAGACTATAATAACAATGTCCAAATATGATATTTAACACTTAATCTACAAACAACAAAGGAAAATGATCCTTAAATGTTGCCATATTTAACAGCCTAAAGTCAATACAAACCTGCCATTTGCCACCCTTCTTTGGTATTACTATAAGTGGGCTAACCCACTCACTATTCATGATTGGATAGATGAACCCTACATTTAGGAGTTGCTCTATCTCCTCCTTGACAATTTATTTTAATTTGGGATTCAACTGCCTCTGCGACTACCTTCTAGGCTTCATGGCTAGGTCAGTATAGATGCAATGCTGGCATATCCTTGGATTGATTCCTATTAGCTTTGGATATAACCAAGCAAAGGCTATTGACCATTTATTCACCACTTTTAATAACTTTTCTTTTTGTTTAGGAGTAATTTTGGCATTAATGATAACTAGTTTACCAATTTTCAAAAATGCATACTCCATACCAACTTGTAAAGTTTTTAGTTCTAAGGGCTCTTGCTTGAAGTGATCAGGGATCTCCAACTCTCCCCAATAGGTATCATCATCTTCATTAGAGAGTTGGAAATGAACTTGTTCAATTTTGTCCATGCCTTCAACATATGCACATGTTAGACTCTCAGTTGGCTCCATGCATATTATGTTGCTATCTAAATCAACTATCAGCCACTAGGTGCCCTCCTACTTTGTGGTTGCAACATATAGACACTGTTCAATATTAATTTCTTATGCACACTAATTGCATGCCTTAATATATGTGCTCTTGATGGACCAAATCTTTTGCACATAAGTGCACTTGTTATCACTGTACACGATACATGGAATACACTTCTTCTCTATTTTTCCTAGCTCATTTTCCTTGGATATTTCTAATTATAGATCCCTTATTCCCATTCGTGCATCGATTGTGCTTAACCTAGCCCTTCCCATAATTATGCGAAAGTCAATTTTGCAATTGTCCACCTTGATTACTAGAAAATCAGTAGGATAGGACCACCCAAAAACTATGGTTACAATGTACTCTACTAATCCCAAAGGAATAGTAATCAACTAATCTGCTAATTCTAAACAGATGTTGCTTTTCTTAAGAGGTGGTAGGTTTTAGGCCTTGTACATATCATGGGAGATGAGGTTAAATTTGGAACCAGAGTCAAGAAGAGCCTTACATGACTTTTGTCTAGCAATATGCAGATAGATGAGTGGACTTCCCAGATTAAATCTTTTTGTAGGAAGATTGCTAGCCTTAATCTAGTCAAAAACAACATGAGTTAGTATTACAATGTAGATCCTAGGTGACACTTGGTTTGAAGGGCACTGGAAGGTATTTGATATAGAGGATGAGGGTGCTGGAGATGCAAGGTAATCAACCAGAGTAAGTTGTGAGGGCTACAGAGGACTACTAGGCCAGAAGAAAGGTCATTTCCTTGATCACTTATCTAGACCACTTGGTTGAAAAACTAGTTATGAGTGTACAACCCTTGTAGCATTTTGTTGTTGTGGCTATGAAGGAATCTCACCCTGCATAGATGGAGCAAGAGGTAACTAAGTTGAAGCTAGAAGTGTAGATGTATAAGGATGTGGAGGATGATAAGGATAAAGATATGGGTTTTGCCCTTGAGTAGATGGTGAATGTATTCGGTGGTACTCTGGATGGTAATAGTGATGTTAGAATGATGCATGACCTGCAAAACTTCTAGGAAAGACGAGTTGCTAAACATAGTGCCTGTATGAATCTGGTTGCCTATAAGGGTACTGCTACCTTGGCAATGGCATTCCCCACACTTATGATTGATACCACTATTGGTATTGTTTGTATGGTTTTGGAGGAGCTCCACTTAGGTAGTAAGCTTGTTGTTGCTGGTGGAACTATCTTGAACTACCTTGAGGATAAGGCAATTATCTTAGAGCTTGCCTACATGCTAGGCGACAATTCAATGCATACACTCCAAAATCTTATAAGTGTGATACCATAGGGAAACATCCCTTTGGATGTTCATATTGAAAAATGTCACATTCAATTTCATCATTAGAGTTAGACTCCACAACTTCCTCTACTACATCAACTTTTCCCTTATCTCTTTGGTAGGTACATTTAGCTTCTTTTCACCTCTTGTGATTATGATCACTATTTTGCTCTTTGGATTCTTCGGCAATCTTTAAAGAATTTTAAAATTTTTCATCCAAAGAGTCCCATCACTTGTCAACCTTGGCCAAAATGTCAAAAATATATTTTTGATGGGCAAGATCTTTCTATTCAGCACTTCATCAAGTGGTGACTCCTCCTCATTGCAAAATTGGACCTCTCATTTTCTAATGGAAGGGTCTCTATTATATTCTTTAGCACTTTCACTCTTTCGTAGCTCACCTTCTCCTTTTGCTACCTACTCAATTAACCTTTGGATTTGATGAGCTTTAATTTTAGACAATCTTCCTTAGGTATACACCCCAAGGGTTCTTCTTGTTTCTACTCTGAGCTCATCTATGATGTGGTGAAGTTGTTCCCTCTAAGAGTAATCATGGCCTAGGCATCAGTGTAGGAGTGAATAGTATCAACCTATGGTAGCATCCAAGGGTTCATGTACTCCTTGTTTCTGGCCTTGGATTTGCCTTCTTACGTTAGACACTCTAGAGTACATCTAGTATTTATCATTGAATAGTTCTAACATGGTACTCCATTTGTGAATAGATTTTGGCTCTAAAGACTAGTACCAACTTTTAGCTTCCTTAATGAGTGTCCTTGGGAAAATCTTGAGTTTCTACCACTCATTCTCTATATTTTGTATGACACAAGCATCTTGAAAAGCTTGTAGATGTGTCTACAGATTAGAATTGTATCCGCCCTCAAATCTTAGGATATTGTTCATGTCTAGGCACTTGATTCGACTGTTCTTCATATGCCTGGTCAGGATTTTCACTTCCTTTGCAATGTTGAGCATACTTCGAGTCACCAATAAAGGTTCATCATCATCACTACATTGATGACGCTGATGATGCTTTTGGCCACCCCTTCAATTTTAATGGCCTTCATGATCATTGTTATTTCATTGATCACCTTCATCATGGTTGTTTTGATGGTGACTTTCATAAGAACCATCAAATGAAGAGGAATGTTCAGAATCAAATGAAAAAGATGAAGAGGAAGGTGGACCGCCACTACCACCGCGATGTTTGCCACCACTCTTATGCTTATTATGATCACCATCCTTAGATCCCTTATTGCTACAATGTGTACCTGAGTCCCTACCTTGGCTATCATTCTTTCCTAACCCCAGTTTATGAATAGTTGATCACAAGGTCAGGTTTACACCCTTGCCATCAATAGCAAGGGTGGAGAATCTTTATGTTGAGAACCTTCCAAGGGAGGATCCTCATTGTCCTCTTGATCTAGAAGGAATAAGGGGTTAGTGTAATGTTTCCCCTTTGTAGCTTCATGGAGTTTCTTCGAACGTTTATCTTTCTTACATTGTGTTTCAATGGGACAATAGTTTCGAGTGTCATATCCATCCACAACATATTCTTCATGAAGATCTACTATACCAAACTTCTTATGGGTTTTAAATAGCATTTCGAGCACAGATATATCAGGGGGCAAGACAACATTGCTGTCCATACCACACCAAGACAACATTGCTGTCCATATCACAACATCGCATTTGTTCATCCTAATGTAGGATGAAGGTGAAATTTATCACAAACTCATCTAGATGAGTGTATACCACCTTGAATTCTTATGGGACTGGTGATTTACTATCTTCAAGCTTACAAGAAGAAGAAGACATTTTGCAACACAAAATGAAATTGTCAGTGTGCTTTTTATATATTTTTTATGTATAGTGGAAATGATATGGACCTTTAGGTTAATAAAATGATATTAGTGATATTCACTTAGACCTAAATAGCACATATTCCACAAAAAAATTTCCCTAGCAACAATGTCAATCATGAGCAATGAGGTACCATTATGCCCAACTATATGAATCACAAAGTGTTCATGCATGATCCAGTTATATTCTATAGACTTCATCATTTCCAATGCACTATCCTTTTAGAAAGTTAATTTAGCCTTAAGGTCAATTATTTTCTTTCCAATTACACTTGTGACATTCGTTGGTATGATTAAGTGTAACCGAGGCATTCAATTTTTATCATTTCTTCTATATTTTATAGATCAGTGCTCAAATTATGAATAAAAGTAATTTAATTAACTAATCTAAATTAACTAATTTACTAGAATTTAACTAATCCTAACATAAGTATTTGTTCCCACTTTTTGTACATGTCCTGAACCCACGTATTCACTACTGGGTGACCAAGCGCCACATTACTGGGTGTACCAAGCAATAATGCTGCTGGGATTACCAAGGGAATACGTGTTATGCTCAAAGTGGTCATACTTATGCATGTAATCTATCTAGCTTAATTTCTTATCTAACATAGTAACTAGAAAATAATTGATAATTAATTGAAAATATTTAATAAATAATTGAAAAAATAAATGCATAAATAAAATATCTAATCTATCCAAATGCTGCAAGGTTTATTAGAAAGCTCATCTTTATTGCTGCACACACTATCATGCTTAGGTACAACAATGCTTGAATAAAGATCTATACACTCAATGACTCCTACTACAGGCACTCAAGGAAAAAAAATTCTAACTTTCGAATGAAAAAAATGTAAGAGATTCACTACTATTGAAATCTAGATTACCATAAATGTGGCCAATAGGCATGTATTTATAGAAGATAGACAAACACTGCATCAATGAGGCCTCATCGATGCAGGGTGAGATGCATCAACAAGGCCTCGTCAACATGGTTGACTAGGTCAATGAGGCCTCGTCAACGTAGCCAACACATAAGTGTTCCTACTTATGTGTTTAATCTATCTTGCTTATCCTACTTAATTGCTTCATTAGCTTAATTACTGGAAATCATTCAATAAATAATTAAAAATCTTTAATAAATCATTAAAAACATTTAATAAATAATTAAAAACATTAAATTCATAAATGAAATATTTAATCTATCCAAAGTGTTGCAAGGTTTATTAAAAAGCTCATCTTTATTGTCGCATATACTGTCGTGCTTAGGTACAACAATGCTCGAATAAAGATTTGTAGACTCAATGACTCCTGCTGTGAGCACTTAAGGAAAATATTCTAACTCTCAAATAAACAAATTGTGAGAGCTTCGCTGCTACTGAAATCTTGATGCTATAAATGTGGCTGATAGATGCATATTTATAGCCAAAAAGTGGACATTGCATCAATGGGGCCTTGTCAATGCATGATATGATGCGTTGACGAGGCCTCATTGATGAGGCCTTGTCAACATGATCGACAAAACTGTAACTCATTAGGGAGGTAAGATTATTTTTTGGTTTAGTAAGTTTTATAGAAGGTTCATAAAAATTTTTAGTTGTATTTTATGGCCTATGTTTGCTTTGCTAAAGAGGAATCATGATTTTGATTAGAATGATGAAACCCAAAAAAGCTTTGACTTATTCAAGGCAAAAATTACCAATGAACCAGTTCTTGCAATACTAAATTTCTAGAAGATTTTTTAGGTGGAGTTATATGCAAGTGGACTAACCATTGAAGGAGTGCTTTCACAAGAACGTAGGACTATTGCTTTTTTTTTTTAGAGAATTTGAATGAGTCAAGGTAGAAATATAGCATATATGAGAATGATTTGTACACTATTCTTCAAGCAATCAAGCATTGGAGACATTACTTGTTTTCCAAGGAGTTCACATTCATACCTAACCACAAAGTACTTTAGTTTCTCAATACCTAAAAGAAGTTGAGTGCTAAATACATGAAGTAGGTAGTACAACTTTAGAAGTTCAATTTTGTGCTCAAGTAGAAGAGTGGGAAAGCAAATGTGATGGACAATGCATTGTCTAGGATGCATGTGATGAATTTTAGGATGCCTCATATGGAAGGTATGAGTGATTTTGCTAATTTGTATGAATATGGCTCAAATTTTGGATAGGTTTGTAAAAGGCTCACAAAACCATTATTAAGTAGGATAGATGAATGAAGGGACTATCATATTCAAGATAGACTATTATTTAAGAATGAGAAGGTATGTATTCCCAATTGTGATTTTAAGAGGAAAAATTTTGATTAAAAAGCATTGTAGTGGCATGGAAAGTCCTATGGGTAGAGATAAGACATTAAAACTTGTGTGTAGATACTATTTTTGACCTGGAATGGCCTCTAAAGTCTTCAAATTTATAAAGGAATGTTTGATGTGTTAGAAATTCAAAGAAGGTATAGGAGTCGATGGATATTACATGCCTTTGTTAATTCACAAGGGTCTATGGAAAAGTGTATTAATGGACTTTGTGAGTCAGATTCCAAAAACCAAAAGTGAAACTGATTCTATCTTTATTATGGTGGAAAAATTCTCCAAGATGTCATACTTCATTCTACACAAAAAGGTGAGCTAAACATCTCATGTTGTAAAAAAAAATTTCTAGCATGTTGTGAAGTTGCATGGAATTCCTTTGAATATTGTTAGTGATAGAGACTTAAAGCTTACTAGTTATTTTTTGAGGTTCCTTTGGAAAATTTTAGGGATAAAGCTAAATTCTTCTAATGCATATCATCCATAATCTAATAGCCAAAATGAAGTGATCGATAAATATCTATTGAATATTTTGAGATGTTTATGTGATGGATAGCCTAATAGGTGGGAAACTTTGTTGTGTCATGTTGAATTTTCCTATAATAATGTTTTCCATTTTGTAATTGGGAAAAGCTCATTTGAGGTGAATTATGATTTTTTTCCAAAGATGGTGGATAATGTTAAGAGCTTTAATTAAGAAGCCCAATTGAGTCCTGATTTTATGCAAGAGATGAAGGTTCTTCATGTTCAAGTAAAGGAAAATCTTGAGAAGAAGATTGAGGAGAGTTATTAAGAGAAATGAGGATAAGAAGTGGTCCAAATTTGCTATTGGTGATCTAGTTTGGATGCACTTGAAGAAGAAGAGGTTGAGAGGTGTCAACTTCTCAAGGTTGAAAGATATAAAGATAGGTCCTTTCAAGATAAAGGCCAAAAGTAATAATAATTATTTTGGCATCGACTTATCAAATGTTGTGGGTATGTCTTTTTGATTCTTGTAGATCATGTGCATTACCATGAATTAGTAGATGATGAAACAATCTATTGTCACAAAAATTACCATTTTCATGGAACAGTAGGCATTAGAAATGTTGAGCTTATTTTAGGAAATGTTTAGAAGCTTCTTGGATCAACATAAAGACAAGTACACTTTTTTGATAAGTTTTATTCATTAAACATTTAATTTTTGATTTAGTTACATCAAGATTAAATCTAGATCATTAGGATTTCATAGCATTTCTATGAGTTATTTATATGATTTTATAAATAATTAATAGGAGTGTTACAAATTGCATCTCCTTTAATCAAGTTATTATAAGAAGGATTAGTCATTTTAGTGGACAAAGAAGTGTAAACAAGAATTTTTAGAACTAAAGAAAAAACTTATATCAGCTTCTATTTTAATATTACCTACCCTAGTCAAACTATTCAATATATATACTAATGCTTTAAATGAAGTACTAGGATGTGTACTCAGCAAGATGAACACATTATTACTTATGCTTCTTAGAAGTTGAAGAAATATGAGATTAGATAACTTGTGCATGATATGAAATTAGTTACTCTTATTTTGTGCATCTAAAATATGCTAACATTATTAAAAATTTCTATATTTTAGGAAAATAATTGTGATATAAGATAATGTAAGAGATAGTTAATTTTGATTCTAGATGTTTGATGAAATGTATTTTTTTCTACTCTGATGTCAAGTACTTGGCCTATAAATATAGCGCCCGGGCTCTAGTTTTTGCATAGTTTTCAATCAAAGTAGCAAAGCTCTTGTCATTTATTTTTCTTAGAGTTAGAATATTTCTTGGGTGCTCGTAGAAGGATTCTAAGTGTGTACTATTCTTTGTTCAAGAAATGATGTACCTGAGTGCAATAGTGTGATGGGAATAAAACAAACTCTTTTGATAATCCTTGTAGCATTGAGAATAGATTAATATTTTCTTTAATGCATTTTACTTTTTTGCTATGTACTTTAATGCATTTGAAGTAAGCAATTTATTTCCAATTGTTAATGAACATTATCACAACCACTTCGAGCATACATATAGTACTTGGTAACCCAGCTATGCATAACGTTTGGTAGCCCAGTAATGCTATATGTGTTCAGGATGTGTTTAGGAAAGTGGAACAGTTACTTGTGTTAGGCTAGATAGGCAATAATAAATTAGATTTTAAACTAATCTACTCTTCATTCTTGTTGTAGGCAATCAAATATATAAAACATAAAAATAAGAAAAATCATATACCTCAATTACACTTAAACCATACCCTTGAGCCTCACAAGTGTAGTTGGAAAGACAATGAACATTCATAACACCCATTTTACTTCCTAGAAGAGCTAGTGTACTAGATAACTATAGGTTCATGGAATTCAACCGGATCACACGTAACACCTTAGTGATTCGTATGGTTGGGCATAGGGATACCTAGCTACTCATCATTAGCACCATTGTTGAGGACCTTTTGGTTGTTTCATGCACTATCTAGGACCTAGTAAAATTATTTAAATTGTTGGAACAAACCTTAGAGCCACATCACATCTTAAGATTACTATAATAATATTTATAAGCACATTGTGTTTTATCTGATCTAATCGAAAATGTTTTCTTCTCACAAGAGCAATTCTCTGTCCAAGTCTAACAAATCTTATTAGCCAATGCCTCAACAATATCGAATTGTATATACTCATCCTAATGAGTATGTACTGAACTTAACCTTCATCCTACACTAGGATAAATAGCTATAGTGATGTAACATGGAAGGAAACATTGTGTTGCTACCCGATCAAGCTATTCTTGCAATGCTCTACAAAACAGTTACAAGATGTGATCTCCAGGACTACTATGCAGAGTATATTGTGTAAGATATTAATGCCAAGGAGTATCATCCGACTAAAGCACAACGTGTACAAGACTGGTAGCTAGAACAACACTATGAATTTTTGAAGGGAAAGGGACTTAACGATTCTCCATTCCTATTGTACCAACAAGCTAGTGGGCAATCCTTCTCTGGGGGTTTTTCATTCAATGAAACTCCTCTCTTTGACTTTGATGATGGAGGTAAAAACTAGAACTTGCAATCCATAATTCACAATCCTAGTTCAAGTAACAAGGGATCCAATGACAAAGAAGGATCCGAAGGGGCCAAGTAAGGTAGGGATGCAGATAAAAAGAAAGATCAAGATCATGATCATGATCGTTGAAGAGATGACCATAGGCACCGTGATAATGCTGGTTCTTCTTCCTCTTCCCCTTCATCATCATCTTCTTCTTCTAGCTTTGATCATAATCACAAAAGGCAAGACCATGATGAAGGTGACTGAAACGAAAGAAATGATCGACAGGACCAAAATGATCAAGGAAACCATCGAGAAAGATAAGATAAAGGGCACATATGTTCAAGAGAGGCACATTACCATGAATGAAGGTATAGTAGAGGGCATTGTAGGCACCATGATCAAGGTCTCTATGAGCCTCTACTTGCTACCCAAAATATGCTTAAAATTGTAGAGGTAGTAAGAATTCCAACAAAGCATGTGAAGGATAGCTGGATCAAAAGGTTAGACATGAAAAATATTTCTCAATTTAAAGGAGGATATAACTCTAATCTGTAGAACCATCTTCAAGATTTTCAAGATGCATGTGCCTTGCAAAATATAGAAAATGAGTGGTAGAAACTTAAGTTGTTCCTTAGGACATTCATCAAAGAAGCAGAGAACTGGTACTGGTCCTTAGAGCTAGAATCTATCAAATGATGGAGTACCATGCTAGAGTTTTTTAATGATAAATATCAAATGTACTCTACAATGTCAAACTGGGGAAGGCAAATCCAAGGATGGAAATAAGGAACACATGGACACTTGGATGCTATCATGACCAATATTATTCCTTGATGCACAAATGTCCTAGCCATGGTTATTCTCAACTAGATCAACTTTGTCACATAGTAGATGGGCTTCAATAAAAAATGATGAGAACCCTTGGTGTCTATGCCTAGGGATGATAGTTAGAACTAAGTGTCTATCAAATATAACAATTAATTAAGTAGGTAGCCAAAGAGGAGGACGAACTAAGAAAAATAAAAAGTGTAGAAGAATACAACCTTGATCCTTCTATTCACAAGAGGAAGGTTTGATTCTATGACAATGAGGATGAGTCCTTACTTGATGAGGGGGTGAATAAGAAAACCTTGCCACTTCAAAAATTTTAGTCTTAATTGATAGCCAAAGTTGATTAATTATGGGACTCCATGGATAGCAAATTTCAAGTTGTCCTCAAAATTGCGGAAGAGTCCAGAGAACAAGGTAGTGATCGTGAGCACAGGAGATGCAAAGAAGCTAAACATGCCTATCACAAAGGTAAGGGAAAGATTGCTATAATAGAAGAAGTTGCAAATAGTGAATTAGATTATGATCATGGGTGTGACATCTATCAAATATGAACATCCTAAGGGATGTTGCCCCATTATGTCACATATACAGGAGTCTAGGATATATGCCTTAAATCCAAAACTTACACAGAGGAAAACATCCAAAAGATTACCTTATCCTCAAGGTAATTTTAGGTAGTTTCACCAAATAATAATATTATCTAAGTTGAGCTCCACCACAACCTTATGAGTAGTATCAAAAATTATAGCAACCACAATTATGGACACTAGTACCACCAAGGCAACAATACCCTTACCAGAAACTTGATCCATATGGTTACTGCAGTCAACAACCCATGTCTCCACGTGACTCTTTCAGTCACGTCTCTACTTTCTAGCTTCACTAATATCCTTCTGATTATTACTAAACACATTCTCCACATGAAATAATGGATGCCACATCTTATCCTTATCCTTCTCCTATCCCTACACATGCTCCTCCTTCATCCACATAGCTACCACCTACTCCACCTATGCAGGGTGAACTGCCAGTCCAACTACAACAATACAACACTATGAGAATTGTTAACCTACAACTGGTTCATTAGTCGGATGGGTTGAATGCTTGATCAAATAAATGATCTTTCTTTCAACCACACAGTCCACATAAGCCCTGACATATACCCACGATTGATAACTCTACTCATGCATCTTCCTCCTCTATATCAAATTCCTTTGGGCCTCCTTCAAACCAAAGTCTACAAAAAATCCATACCATAATGCTTGCTCATACTATATTTAATTGGATCCATGCGAGCAACCTTCCCAAGAAATTAGCCAATCATGGAAGTCCTCTAATTTATTTATAGATTACTAGGAACCAACCATGCAAGGCTCTTCTCAATTTAGGTTTTGGTGTTAATTAATTTTTGATGAGATGTACATTGCCCAGAACCTACCTCCTCTCAAGAAAAGTAACATCAAATTAGAATTGGTAGACTAGTCCATCACTATTCCATTAGGATTGGTAGAAGACATTGTGACCACTATCTATGGGTGGTCTTATGCTACTGATTTCCTAGTAATTAAAGTGGAGAATTGCAGAGGGGATTTTCCAATCATCATGGGAAGGGCATACCTAAGCACCATTGATGCCAGAATGGGCATAAGAGATCTTTCCTTAGAGATATCCAAAGACAATACATTTGGAAAGATCAAGAAGAAGAGAGTTCCATGCATCATGTACAATAATATCAGGTGCAATTGTGTGCAGAAACTTTGGGTCATTAAGCAAGCATCTATATCTGTATGCCAGTAGTATGTGCTAGAAGAAAAAATTCAAAGGTATTTGTATGCAACAGCCACAAAATGGGAGGGCACCCAGTGGCTAACCACTAATTCTAAAAGTATCACACTTTGCATGGAACCAACTGAGAGCTTGACATATGCATATGTCATAAGCATGGATGAACTCGAGCAAGTTCATCACTAACTCTTTGATGATACAAATGATGATACCCACTGGGAAGAGTTGGAAATCCTTGAAAAGTTTAAATAAGAGCCCCTCGAACTGATAATGCTATAGTCAAGATGAAATATTTGTTCGTGAAAAATGGAAAGCCAATTATAATCAATGCCAATCTTGCTTCAAAGCAAAAAACGATGTTGTTGAAAGTAGTTGAAAAATGGTCAACAACTTTTGCTTGGTCATATCTTGAACTCATAAGGATTGAGCCTAGGATATGCTAGCATCACATTTACACTAATTCATCCATGAAACTAAAATCATAGCCATAGAGGCGATTGAACTCCAAATTGAAGCAAATTGTCAAGAAGGAAATCAAGTAACTCCTCAACGCAAAGTTCATCTATTCCATTGCGGATAGTAAGTGGGTTATTCACTCATAATTGTGTCAAAGAAAGGTAGCAAGTGGCAGGTCTACATCAATTTCAGGTTGCTAAATATGGCAACATTCAAGGATTATTTTCCCTTGCCATTTGTTCATCAGGTGCTTGACACAATATCTAGGCATTGCTACTACAGTTTCCTAGATGGTTATAGTGGCTATAAAACAATTCAAATCACACTAGAAGACCAAGAAAAGGCAACATTCACAAGTCCCTAGGGAACTTTTGCATATCGTTAAATGTCGTTTGGTCTATGCAATGCTCCTATTACATTTCCGCACCTAGTCTTGAGAATTTTTCAATAGCAGATCAATAGTGGTGTGGAAGTCTTCATGGATGACTTCTCCACTTATGGAGCTACATTTGAGCAAGCCTTGGACTACCTTGAGCAAGTGCTAAAATGATGTGTTAAAACCAACTTGTGACTCAATTGGCAAAAAAGTCACTTAATGGTCCAGGAGAGCATTGTATTAGGGCACAAAATATTGCAAGTAGGAATTTAGGTAGACCCTGTCATCCAAGGAATAACCCATTAGCCAAAAATAGTTAAATATGTTTGGTCATTCCTTGAACATACTAGCTAATACCAATGATTCATAGAGAATTTCTCCAAGTCTATAAAATCATTGGTGGAGCTAACAAAGGAAGATGCTCCCTTTGTCTAGACCACAGAATGTGAAAAAGCATTCCAGTTACTAAAGGAGAAACTTGTAGAAACTCTAATTCTACAAGCACTTGACTAGTTTAGGCCATTTCATATCATTTTAGATGCATCAAATTATGCTTTGGGGGTTGTTCTTATGCAATTAGATGATAAAAATAACCATACTACATCCATTACACTACCCAAAGCATTGTGGGTGTACAACTGAACTACACCACCACAAAGAAAGAATTGATAACAGTTGTGTTTGCTCTAGAGAAGTTCATGCATTATGCGCTTGGATACAAGGTGTTTGTGCACATGAATCACAATGCCATCTACTTCCTAATGAACAAGCCAATAGTGACCCCCTGTGTCATATGATGGTTGGTGATCTTATAGGAATTCGATCTTATGATGGTAGATCAAAAGGGCACTGAGAATGTGGTTGCTAATCACTTGTCTCAATTGTGATTAAATGACAAAGAGGAAGAATTTCCATTATTTAATATGTTTCTTGATGAAATTCTCTTTGATGGGGCTATAATTGAAAAAATGTCAAATGAGCCAAAATGGTATAATGACATTCTCACCTATCTTCTCACTTAGGAGATGCTGCAAGGGTTGGACCACCAAAAGAAATAGCAATTTCTTCACTAGGTAAAACACTTCATGAACATCAATGAACACCTCTACAAGGTGTGTGTCGGTGACTTGATTCATTGATGTATCCTTGACACTAATCAACTACATGTTCTCCAAGATGCTCATGAAGGTCCTTGTGGGGGATACTATGTTGGGAGATGCACAACCATTAAAATTCTAATGGTAGGGTACTATTGGTCAACAATCTTCAGGGATGCTCACCATTATGTTTTCTCTTGTGAATAATTCCAACGATATGGTGGAATAACTACTCAAATGGAGGAACCTCAACAATGGATTTAACCACTGGAACCCTTTGACATCTGGGGCATTGATTTCATGGGTTCCATCATGCCCATGTCAAATGGAAAGGCATACATCATAGTCACTATTGACTATTGTAGAAAATGAGCAGAAGTAGTAGCCATCATTGATTGTACATCTCTACTATTACTCGATTTGTATAACAAAATGTTGTAACAAGTCTGGTGTGCCACATGCATTAACTTCTGATAATGCAACTTACTTCACAGGCACTACTTTTTAGAAGCTCATGAAATGCTTGGGGGTTGAACATAAACTCACAACACCCTACCACCCCAAAGCTAATGGTCAAGTTGAGGTTACCAATAGGAAAATCACAAGGATACTAACAAGAACTATTAACAATTATAGGAAAGATTGAAGCACAAAACTCAACAATGTCCTTTAATCCTACAACTCAACATGAAAACTTCCTATAGGCTATTCTCCCTATGACCTTGTGTATGGAAAATTACTAGCACTTCCTATTCAATCCAAGATCTATATACTTTTAACTACTTGTGACCTTGACCTTAACTTAAGTCTAGCCCAACAAGAAATACTAATGAATCTCAACCTGCTAGATGAAAATTAATTAGTAGCCCTATTATCTAATGAGTTGCACAAGGCCTATAATAAAAAGTGTAATGACCTAAAAATTAAAAAAGTCAAATTTTAACTGAGAGATAAAGTTCTCTACTAGAACCCCACACACATACCTCAATGATGAGACACAATTCGGATGAGACGCGATATCATGTCTCCCCCTGTGATGTCGCGTACGCGATATCGCGGTCCGTTGCCATATCTATAAATAAGAGGCAGCACTCCCCTCATTTTCCATCCTAAGTTAGAAGTATGAAAACTCTAGCAGTTTGATCACTCCAGAGATAGAATATTTTCCATGTGCCCGCAGTAGGAGTGCCAAAGTGAACAGATCTTTATTCGAGCAACATTGTACCTAAACACAAGTTGTATACGGTAATAAAGACGAGCTTTCTGGATAAACCTTGTAGTGCATGGAATAGGATTTTATTTATTATTTTTCTCTCATCCTTAAACTCCTAGAATGTAGTATGAGTACAACTTGATTACAAGCATCTAAGGATGTGTATGGATAGTCAAGGAATCGGCTGCTCATCGCGTGAGGTATGAGTACGACTTGATTACGAGCATCTTGTGTGACTACTTGGTAACCCAATGGCATATTTAGGATCTGTGCTTGGTAATCCCAGTGGTAGTCCCAGATGTGTATGATTAGTCAAGGAATCAGCTGCTTATCGCACTTGGGCTAAATAGATTCTCTCAACCCTTTCCTCCTAGTTAAGTGCCTCAGTATGACCACTTCGAGCACGTGCGTTATGTGCAGTGATCCCAACAACGATTAGCGTTTGGTAGCCACGGTTGCATCAGTTCAGGGTGTGTACAGTAAGTGGGAACAGATGCTGATGCTAGGTAATTTAGACTTAGTTCATTAGTTAGAGTTAGTACTTAGTTTCTCAACCCTTCACCCTTTGGCATAGAAGACATAAAACATAAAAAGATATAAAAATCATATACCTCGTACTTACTTAACCATACACCGTGACAACCACAAGTAAGTCTGGGAAGACAATGAATGATTAACCCCAAGTGTTCCATGGGGTGTGTAGGCACTTAGTCTACGGAGTTCGACCAGATCATGCGTGCTACACTCGTTTTGTATGGTTGAGTGTAGGGGTACCTCGCCACTCATCATTGGTGCCATTTCCGGGGACTAAGAGTTTGTGCGCTGAATAGAACATAAAGGATATCACTCACATCTTTGGGAGCCTAAACAAACCTTTGGTTTAATCAAGAAAAAATTTTTATTATATACAGGTAAATTTAGCACACCAATAACAACGTCTTCTTCTCATAATAGCAACTCACCACCTAAGGACCATACACGAGACAGTCGGCAACATAAAACACATAGCTAAAATCAGCCAAGTCCTAAACAATACAAGATAGTTTATACTCATCCTGATTAGTATATTCCAAGCTTTACCTTTATCCTCCATCAAGACAAATAGCTGTGATGGAGAGATTTCCAAGGTAACATCGTGTTACCCCCAAATCGATCAGTCTCTTGCATGATTTTCCGTGCCTTGGCACAGATAGGCATGACTGAATTATATGCTAAATACGTTGTGGAAGACTTTGATATGAGGGATTATCATCCCACAGAAGCACAACGTATGAGAGACTCAAGGCAGGAGAGTCAACATACACTTTTGAAGGGCAAAGGTCCACACATCCTTAGCGAAATAAGAGATGAGGAACCCCTTATAACGAGTCCTTTAGCAAATGATGTTCCCCCTCCTAATAATGATGAGGAGGTTGGGTATCAAAACCTATGATCAAAAATACATAACCATGGTTCTGATGCCCGTGAACACCAACTGTTCATAGAGGGAACAACCATTCATGCCAAGGTCGGGCACTTAGATCGTCACCATGATCGGGGCCATAGCAGCTGAAGAGAAGGCAAGAAACATCGTCATGGTAATGGTTCCCCTTATTCTTCCCCTTCTTCACATCACTCACCCTCTCCTTCCACATCTGGGTGCAGCCATTATGAACACAATGGAGAGGATAAAGGTAGACAAAATGAGAGACCTCGATGGGAAAGTCGAGAGAGAGGACAAGGGCAAGGACATAGAGAGAGTAGGGAACAATGCAGACATCACAAGCGTCATGAAAGAGATGATCATGATGAGCCCCTACTCACAACCCAAAGTAAGCTTGACATAATGGAGAAAGTTAGGATTCCCACAAGGCATTTAAAAGATGGTCAGATCAAACGTTTAGACATGAATAATATCCCACGATTTGAAGGGGGATACAACACAGATCCGTAAAATCATTTATAGGCATTCCATGATGCCTGTGCCTTGTAGAATATAGAAAATGAGTGGCAAAAACTTAAGTTGTTCCCAAGGACACTCACCAAGGAAGCAGAGAGTTGGTACCGGTCCTTAGAACCGGAAACCATCAAGAGGTGGAGTACGATACTAGAACTATTTAACAAAAAGTATCAAACGTACTCTAGAGTGTTCAATTTGCATAAGCAGAGCCAAGGCTAGAAGCAAGGTACTCATGAAACCTTGGATGCTGCCATGACCCGCTACTACACATTGTTACATCGTTTCCTGGGCCATGGGTACGCTCAGCGGGATCAACTTCACCACATCGTGGATGGGCTAAGGCATTGGGACTTATGCCCAAGGGAGACTATCACAACTTAGAGCCCATGAAGTACATCTCTTTTTGGAACAAGTAGCAAAAGAAGAAGGTGAGCTATGAAAAAGGGAAAGTGTGGAACAATAAAACCGTGACCCCTCTCTTCGAAAGAAGGGAGTGAAATTTTATGATGAAGAGGATGAGTCACCAATTGAAGAGTTGGTGAATAGAAAGACCTTGCCGCTTCAAAAGCTCACAATAGAAATAGCGGCTAAGGTAGATGACGTATGGAGTTCCTTAGACTCTAAGATTGAAACTGTCATAAAATTGTAGAAGAGTCTAAGGTAGAACAAAGTAGTGACAAAGGTAAGACAAAGTGGAGAGATTTAGGCCCTACACATAACAAGGTTAAGGGGAAAATCACTAACCTCGATGTGGTTGTGGACTCTGATACAGACGATGATGGTGGATGTGAGATCTGCCACTATGACCATCCTAAGGAATGTTGTTTAATTATCTCACATCTACAGGAGTCTAGGGAGTATGCGCTTAATCCAAGACTCAACCAATGATAAACACCTCAAAGGTTACCTTATCCACAAGGTAACCCAAGGCAGTTCCACCAACCCTTAATGTATTATCCAAGTTGAACTCCACCACAATCCATCAGACAACATTAGCAATGGCAATACCCACAGTCATGGGGGATGCCATCGCCAAAACATCAGTACCCTTACCAGCAACTTGACCCTTATGGATATTATGTGCAGCAACCAATTTCTCCAAGTGACTCTATGAGTCACACAACCCCCCACCATCACTACCAAGTTCAGGAGTACTTCAAAAGGACTCCTTCTCCTCTGGGAGACACTCCATACCCACACCATCCTCCAAATCCATTCGCACCTCTTCCACCAGTAGTGGTTCCCATAACACCTCCTACTCCAACAATGCAAGGGGAACTTTCTCCTCAACCGTAGCAACGTCACACTACGAGAGTTGTAAATATTCAACCCATTGCTGGTTCTGACAACTGTAAAAGGAGAAGACCCTTCTTCAGAACCAAAAGCCCAGACAAACTCTCGCAACAATAAGCAGTTGGGCCCATGTACACTCCTCTACCATCTAACACTTCGGAGCACCCTTCAGTCCAATAGAGCTTAACGCATACAATTATGTTAATGCATACCATAACCGACTGGATCAAGGTAGGCCACCTTCCCAAGAAATTAACTAACACTGGGAGTCCCTTAATCTATTTACAAATCACTAAAAATAAACCACATAGGGTTTTTCTGAAATCAGGTTGCGGAGTTAACTTAATTTCACGAGAGAGAGATGTATCACGCCTGGAACCTACCCCAACTTAAGAAGAGCAACATTCAACTAGAGTTGGTAGACCAGTCCATCACCATTCCCTTGGGATTGGTGGAGGATATCATTACCAATGTGTGTGGTTGGTCTTACCCAGTTGATTTCCTGGTGATTAAGGTCAACAACAATGAAGGGCACTTCCCAATTATAATGGGAAGGGCATGGATTAGTACAATAGAAGAATGCCTTAGGATCCGTGATCTTTCCTTGGAAATTTCTAAGATAAATATTTATGAAAAGATCAAGAAGAGGAAAGTTCCATGCATCACATACAGTGATTCATCAGGTGATCACATGGAGGAAATGCCTCCATGTAATAGGTGTGCTCTTGAAACTTTGAAACAAATATGCTTGTATGTAGCAACCACACAACCAGTAGTAGACACCCCGTGGTTGACAGCTACTAGAAGGAGCAGACAAATATGCATGGAATGAATTGAGAAAACCCATGCCCATAACAAAAGCATATATATATTGGAATATAAGTGTCGCCAACTTCCACCCCTTAATCTAAGATCATCAATTGGGAGAAGTTGGACACTTTTAAGAAATTTAAATAGGCGCTCATTATTTCAGATCTCTCCCTTTCCACTTAGTCATGGGGGAGATGGCCACCTATGCTAATCATATGGGGCCCTCAGTTCTTTTTCAATTTTTGTTTTACATGTTTTTTTACAATGTTTTTATCCTACAAATTTTTGTTTTACAAATTTCTTTAACTTTTCTAGTTTTTGTTTTACAACGTTCTTTAACTTTTCTTATTTTTTGTTTTACAACATCGTTATACTTTTTCCATTTTTTGTGTGTGTATGTGTGATCCACCCTGTAAGTTTGTCACCCAATAAGTGTTCGGAATGATGGTATGAACTGTTTTCATGTTGATTGCTAATGTTTGGTTTTTACCTTTAAGTCACAATGTTGATACTAAGGTATGTTTTTTTTGATATGGTAGGCAATGAGATCACTTCTTCCATCCATCCACCAGTTTCCATGGTCTCTCTCGGCTTGGAAATGTACAGTCCCTTTCATAATAAGAACTTTAACGAATCAGTGACTGGGCATTTTTCAAACTAAGGAAGGACTCAAGGATTGAAAAGGGTGTGACTTCAAGGGAACTTGATGGTTTTGTGTTGGCCATTCTCTTGGGTGCTTGGATGTTTTCTTTTTGAGTTTTTCTTGCCATTTCGATGTTACCTAATTATCGGAAGCTGAGTCAACAAAAATAAGAAGTCTTTGCATGGTGTGGTTCTCACGCATAAAAACACAAAACACAAAAAAACAACAACAATTAAGTAAGAATTCAAAGCACACCCCTTAGACGAAATAATTCCTTGGGCTACAAGCACTGGTTATGGAACTAAAAATTTTCCCTCTAACTAAGGTCCTTCTTGCTTCCCATTCTCTCCTTTTTTTCATCGGAATGGTGGTGACTCTTGGGGAAGGCATTCTTCTTATCCAAGTGGATGGTTTAGCCGTATGCATTGATGCGAAGTCATTGGATGTGGTTGGTTTTGAGGTCGGACTTAGAATGGGATTTGCTAAGTCACATTAATCATGAAACACACAAGGGGTTGTACACCACCTTGTTCTTGGGATTCCATTCCATTCTCTCTCTCCATCCTTCTCTCTATTATCCACCTCATTGTCGGTTGTATCATTAGTGTATATTTTGGTTGATGCATTGTTTTCTTTTTGGTAAATTCTTGGGGTTAAGACTTTAACTCTTGTTCCAAATAACATTCCCAGAGCCTATGGACTCTTTGAATGTGGGTTTGTCAAGGCATTACAGGCATGAGCCTGCTTTGGGAAGGACCCACTGACATTCCTATTTGGAGCATTAGTTAAATTCTTTTCCTTAAAATTTTGCAATTAATTTTATTTTGTTCATTTC
>MNCI01010664.1:188213-292031 GCA_015680685.1 Gnetum montanum | reverse complement strand
CTCAATAATCCCATACCTTCCCAATATTATTGTAAGGAACTCGAGGACAAGTTTTTATTCAGTCATGGGGATATGATGATGCGATATCGCGGCCGCCACGATATCGTGTCTCCCCCTGCGATGTCGTGTATGTGATATCATGGTCCGCCGCCATATCTATAAATAAGAGGCGACACTCCCCTTATTTTCCATCTTGAGTTAGAAGTAGGGAAACTCTGGTACTTTGATCACTCCAGAGATAGAATATTTTCCATGTGCCCGCAGTAGGAGTCCCAAAGTGAACGGATCTTTATTTGAGCAACATTGTACCTGAACACAAGTTGTGTACAGCAATAAAGATGACCTTTCTGGATAAACCTTGCAATGCATGGAATATGATTTTATTTATTGTTTCTCTCTCACCCTTAAACTCCTAGAATGTGGTATGAGTACGACTTGATTACGAGCATCTAAGGATGTTTACGGATAGTCAAGGAACCAGCTGCTCATCGCATGCGGTATGAGTACGGCTTGATTACAAGCATCTCGTGTGACTACTTGGTAACCCAATGGCATGTTCAGGATCTACGCTTGGTAATCCTAGTGGTAGTCCTAGATGTGTACGGTTAGTTAAGGAATTGGTTGCTCATCGCACTTAGGCTAGATAGATTCTCTCAACCCTTTCCTCCTAGTTAAGTGCCTCAGTATGACCACTTCGAGCACATGCGTTACGCGCAGTGATCCCAACAACAATTAGCATTTGGTAGCCGTGGTTGCATCAGTTCAGGGTGTGTACAGTAAGTGGGAAAGGATGCTGACGCTATGTAATTTAGACTTAGTTCATTAGTTAGAGTTAGTACTTAGCTTCTCAACCCTTCACACTTTAGCATAAAAGACATAAAACATAAAAAGATATAAAACTCATATACCTCGGACATACTTAATCATACACCGTGACAACCACAAGTAAGTCTGGGAAGACAACGAATGATTAACCCCAAGTGTTCCATGGGGTGTGTAGGCACTTAGTCTGCAGAGTTCGACTGGATCGCGCATGCTACGCTTGTTTCGTATGGTTGAGTGTAGGGGTACCTTGCCACTCATCACTCAACAAACTAAGTTTCAAACATTGTGGGAAGGACCTTACATTATTTACGAAACTTTTCCTTCTGGGGCCATGATGATCTACAAGCCTAACCCAAACAAGAAGAAATTGGTCAACATCCAACAAATTAAACCTTTCCATGAGCATAAGTCAGCCAATACAACAAAATCTTTTTCAAATGAACAACCACGCTCAATATTTTGGATCTCCTCCTTTCAACTTAGTCATGGGGAAGATGGCCAACCATGTTAATCATTTAAGTGGCTCCTTAGTTTTTCAAATTTTTGTTTTACATATTTTTTGTTTTACAAATTTTTATTTTACACATCTTTTATTTTACATCTTTTTGTTTTCACGTTATTAATCTTTTAATAATTTTTTTTACAGCATCATTAATACATTTTCTATTTCTTGAATATTTTACACTTTCTTTTATATTTTCTTTTATTTTATTTGGTGTGATTTTCTAACTTTTTGTTAATAAGTGCCAAGTACATTGGTAATGCACTACTTGATGGTGGTATGTACTATTTTTGTTATTTGATTTTTGGTGGCTAGTTTCTGGCTTTGAATTTTTTTATANGTTATTTGATTTTTGGTGGCTAGTTTCTGGCTTTGAATTTTTTTATGGATAATTAGGACATGGCTTCTTTTCATGCAACAGGCAGTGAGTCCACAACATTCACCTATCCACAAACTTTATGGTTTTCCTTGTTTTGGAAACGTGCAGTCCCTTTTTCATTCATAAAACTTTAATAAATTTGTGACTTTGGTAGTTTCTGAAATTGGGAAGGATTCAAAGGTTTGAAAAAGGTATGGCTTCAAGGGATTTTTTATTCTTTGTGCTTTTTTGTTTGCCTAGGTGCATGTGTGTTTTCATGAACTTCTTACCGTTCCATGCTAATCAATAAAAGGAAGTTGAATAAGTCCTTGCATGGTATTAGAAAAAAAATGATGAGATTTCAAAGCACATCCCTTGGAAAAAATAAATGCATCTATCCTTGCATGGTATGGTTCTCACCAAAAAGAATGATGAGGATTCAAAGCACACCCCTTGGACAAAATAAATACATGTGTCATTGCATTGTGTGGCTCCCACTTCAAGAAAAAGGGGAGGGGGGGTGCTACAAGCACTGGTTATGGGACTCATCCCCTCTAACTAAGCCCCTTCCTTACTTACTAGTTCTCCTCTAATAAGGAATTGTGGTTGTTATATGGGAGCACTCTTGTGTCTCAGGGGATGGATTGGTCTTAGAATGATGATGCAAAGTTACTAAACATGGTTGGTTTTGGTCTGGACTAAGGATGGATCCTATTAAGTCATTTAACAACAAAATCCACAAGGGGATTCATGTGACCTTAATTAGGAACTCCATTCCACTCTCTCTCATCCATCTGTGCTTTCCATGTCTCACCTCACTACCGATTTCATGTTTTGGTTCAATATCCTAGTTTGATGTGGCAAAATTCTTAGTTAGTTTCTTCTAGGCTTTTGTATTTAATTTCCATAACCATTAATCATCCATGGAGCCTACAGACTCTTTGGTTTGAAGTTATGCAAGGGCATAAAAGGGTTGTGCCTACTTTGGGGAGGAACCACTTGCATATCTTTTCGTTAGGTTAGTTAAGTTCTTTACCCTTAGACACTTTTACTATCAAGTTTCCTTATGTTTACCCCACTAATGACATCCAATTATACACATCTTCACAACAATTTTCAATGAATTCATCATTTTATTGTTGTGAATTCTTATACCCTCTTTAAATATTTCTTTGTGTTGAGCTTTTTCCAAATGTAATGGACCACTTATCTAATTTACGCTATTTGTTAGCCTTCCTGCTAACACTACTAAAGGAATCAATCCACCATAATCACAACCTAGCCAAGTGTAACCATTGAAAAGATAAGGCATTTAACAACTATGTGTTACACATTGCATACTAATTCATGATTTTGTTATGATTGCAGTGGAAAGCATGGACTGGAAGTGGGACTATCTTCACTAAGGATGATGTAGTAATACCACACAATGAGGACCATTCGTGATCATAGGATCTCTACTCTCTCTCATTCTTCTACTGTCAAGAGGTGTTGGAAGTCAATGTTATTTAGGGTGTTCACTTCTCTTATCATGAATGTCCCATTTTGTAAAAATTGTAATTCCATACATTTGGGTACTCAGAGTTTGTATGTTTCATCTACGTTACTCTGAATGTCAATTAATAATCCCATATCTACCAAATATATTATGTTGTAAAGAACTTGCTCCTCCTCTTCTTCACTCAAGGACAAGTTTTCATTCAATCATGGGGGTATGATGAAATGTATTTCTATTTGCTCCAACATCGAGTACACAACATCAGAGCTGCGACATCCCATATGCGACGTTGGGATCTAGATCTGACATTGGGGTATATACCTTGGCCTATAAATATAGTGCCTAGGTTTTAGTTTTTGCATAGTTTTCAAGTTAGTCTTTAGTTAGGGTAGCAAAACTCTTGCCATTTATTTTCCCTAGAGTTAGAATATTTTCTGAGTGCTCACAGAAGAAATCTAAGTGTGTATGGTTCTTTGTTAGAGCATTGATGTACCTAAGCATAGCAGTGTGATAGGAATAAACCAAACTCTTTTGATAATCCTTGCAGCATTAAGAATAGATTAATATTTTCTTTAATGCATTTTACTTTCTTGCTCTTTACTTTGATGCTTTTGAAGTAAGCAATTTATTTCCAATTGTTAATGAACACAAGCATGACCACTTCGAGCATACATATAGTACTTGATAACCTAGCAGCGCTTAACATTTGGTAGTCCAACCATGTTATATGTGTTCAGGAAAGTGGGACAATTACTTGTGTTAGGTTAGATAGGCAATAATGAATTAGATTTTAAATTACTCTACTCTTCATTCTTGCTCTAGGCAATTAAATCTATAAAACATAAAAATAAGAAAAATCATATACCTAAATTACACTTAAACCATATCCTTGAGCCTCACAAGTGTAGTTGGGAAGACAACAAATGTTTGTAATGCCCATTTCACTTCCTAGAAGAGCTAGTATACTAGATAACTATAGGTCCATAGAATTCAACTAGATCGCATGTAATGCCTTAGTGATTCGTATGGTTGGGTGTAGGGATACCTAGCAACTCATCAATGTCTAATTTATTAAGAAGTTAAATTAGAACATCAGAAAGTAGGAGGATTACTTCATTTCATAATGAAGATCGAGAACTTAGAGGGGGATATTTAAGTTCATGCCCAAAAAAGAACAATTACCACATCACAAAAATTATGTGATTCCCTAACTTCGATACCTCTATATTCAAAGGGTAGAATCTTTATGCATCACTAGAATTTGTTACTTAAAATAATATTTCAAGAATACCATAGCCTATATAGGGCATCAACTACAATAGACCCTCAATCTCATGAGGCCTAAGCAACCCTATGGATGATCTCTCTTAAGAGACTCATCCAAACCCTCAAGTTTTGACCTTTAGAACTTACAATAATGTATGCAAACTATATGCACATCCTCTCAAAGTAATGAAGGAAGAGGAATAATGATCAAAGTAAGAATGACACTCACTTTTTCGATTTCTTAGTTGAAGTAAAAAATAAAAAGTAGATTTAGATTGGGAAAATTATAACCACTGATTAGTTTGCTAATGATTGACAAGGAAAGTTTCTTGCATTAATGTCTTGAAAATGATGTCACACCCTTATTTTATAGATTTTTTATGGTTGACCAGTAAAACCCTAGAAATAACTAGTTAACGATCAAGTAAGTTGTCTTCTTCAAAGGTTAGGATGTCTTCCTGGGTTTTAGTCAAGGCAAGGAAAACATTTCCTTGCTAAAATAGATGTCCTATCAAAAGGGTAGATATTTCATTTGACATGTAGATGTTTATTGTAAAAGTCCTTGCAGGTGGACAAGACATCTTATCAGTGATATAGACATCTTCTAGGAAGGATAGATGCATCCTTTCTAATGTAGACATCTCATGTACTTCACACTTTAGCTTAGTGTAGATGTCTTGCTAGTAGTATAGACATCTCCTATAATTCATCATCTTGGTGTAGATATCTCATTTATGCAAACATCTCATATTAGTATAATGAAAGTAGGAAAGACATCTCTTGAAGAGACAATACATCTCTGTTAGGGAGTTGACATCTCCCATACTTAACAGACATCTCCTACCCTTAGGAAAATTTCTCATGTTTGCTGAATTTGAATCCTTATTTTACCTTAATCAACATTGAGTAGGTACCATTCCAAATCCTTGTAATGATTACTTAATGAATATCATAGTTCTACAAAAGATCAAGATCAATCAAACATGTTCTCCATTTTACAATGTTTTGTCACATCAAAAATGTCAACACATAACATATCCCAATGGAAATGGAAGATCATTAGCATGAATTTCATCCTAATATTATCAAAGATTAAGAAGAATTTTGATGCTATATTAATATTGGCAGATCTGTTGATAAATCATCTCATTTCCTTACAACCTGCATACTACTACAACTAAGAATATTATTAAGTGGTTCAATAAATAAATTGTGAGATTGCATGGGTTCTAATTAAGATAACATTTGATTAGGATGCCAATTTTACCTTCTAATTTTGAAAAGTTTTTCAAGTAGATATGGATATCAAATTAAATAATATAAGTTCTACCTATCATCCTTGAATAAATGGGTAAATAAAGAGACTAAATCATTCGAAGATATGCTTCTTGCCTATGTACTATACTAGAAAGAGGAGTTAGATGAAATGTTATCTTTAATAGAATTTTCATATAATAACAATTATTAGGCAAGCATTAAGATTATTCCTTATGTGCTACTTATGGAAAACCATGTCATTCAACCCTTTATTAAATCACTATAAAAGATAAAATATAGATAAGAATAGATTTAATGAACCAAACCACAAAACAAGTTCACACCATACAAGGTTATATTATGGATACTCATGATACATATACAAAGTATGCTAACTACAAGATAAGATCACTTGAATTTCAACCTAATGATTATGTCTTAGTATCTAATGAAAGGCTTAATGAGTTTTAGATAAAAGGGAAAATTAGCCCCAAGATATATCAGTTCATTTAAGATAATAAAGAAAATTAAAAATGTAGCCTACCAATTAGCCTTGCCCCTAGGTTTAGAAGAAATTCACAGTGTCTTCCATATCTTCCTCTTAAAGAAGTATGTCTCACACAAAAGTCATGTTATACAATGATAAGAAACAAAACTGCAATCAAATATGACTTACCAATAATAACCTACAAGATTTATAGATAGAAAAGAAAGACAATTATGAAGTAATTTTCATGGTGAAAGTTCATTTGAAACAACATGAAAACTAAGAAGGAACCTCAATAATTGAAGTGAATATGAGCAATAAATTTTCTTACATTCTTTCGTAGGAAGATTTTTAGAGGAGGAGAGAAATGTCACAAGTTAAAATTTTGCATGGACTTAATTACTTAATTTAATACTTTCGATGTGTTTCAGTAAGTTATTTTAAATTTTTTTAATTAAATAATAGGATTACATTATTGATTTACATAATTGAATATAATTTTTGATGAGCGAAGAGGTACCCCTACGCCCAACCATATGAATCACAAGCATTCATGCATGATCTAGTCAAATTCCATGGATGGGACTAGTTGTGCATCTAAATCATTATGCCTTGATCATAGTTCATTGTCTTCCCACTTAGACTAGTGGTAGCTTTGTCACATATGGTTTAGTCCAAAGCAAAGCATATGATGATTAATATTGTTCAACCCTAAGCTACTCCTAATGATAATAAAGAACTTAATTATTTAATCTAATTAACAATGGAAAGTAAAGTCTAAACTAGCCCATGTGCAATTAATATTCATCTCTGATGATTTGTACACGGCTTGGACTTTGCATAACTAGGATTACCAAGTGTATGTCACTAGACATACCAAACGATACACTACTGGGTTACCAAGTAATTACACTTAAGCATTCATGATTAGTCATATTCATACCATGTAATGATAGGAATAATAAAAAGAAATAAATTAAAATATTAACTAAGGAAAAGAGTAAACATCTTTATGTAATTTAAGGTAATTAAAAGTAATAATAAAGCTAAGTGGATGCTACAATGATGGAAGTAATCTTGATCTTTATTGTCAAACATGTAACATGTTCAAGTACGTCACACTCAAATAAGGATGCCATACAATCATCACTTAACATCACATTGTGGACATGCACTGGGAACTAACATAACTTGAAATCAAAAATCTATGAACCTATTCTATCTATTCTAGATGCTATATCCCAACCGTGCACCCAAGTGTGGTATTTATAAGCTTGCATGGAAGGGGTGATATTGGATGTTCAACATTAGATATTTTTCCCTAATATCAAATACCTGATATTGCAACCCTGCAGAACATGACTCATCATACCCCCATGACTAAATGAAAACTTTTCCTCAAGTGAAACAAAATGAGGAACAAGTTCTTTACAAAATATTAGGAAGGTATGGGATTACTGATTAACTTAGCTAAACCCACAAATGGACTCCTCCATGCTGCAGTGGTGTTTTACAAAAAATGGATACATCATGAAAAAACAACAAAACAACAAAACTTGGAGAACTCATGTAATTCCCAAAGGTGGTGGCTCTTCCATGGGCCTATTCCCCTTGTCATTAGGCTTCTGGAATTTATAGCTATTTAGGAGCTCCTGCAACTTTTCCTCCTCTGTTCTTAGGTAATGTAGCATCCAAGCTGATGACCCAATGTATGTCAAAATTGGTACATCCCATGGACATGATAGCTGTGAAAATATCTTATTTTCTTTCACGTACCATGTTGCAAACTGTCATCGTTCCCCCTTGAAGACCTTAGCCTTTTCTTTTAATTCATGGTAATCTATTAGTCTTTTAGCTAGGCCTGAGGCTACATCTATTTGCCTATGGTAGCAAGCCTTAATTACTTGCAATTTTGAGTTTGCCATATGGAATTTTTGTAAAGCAATTTTCTTGTCTGCAAACTCTTTTTTGTATAGCACATAGGTGGCCACTACTTACTATTCTAGCTTGTTTCTAGGTCAACCTGCTATTAACATGGTAAGGTTAGCATAGCAGAGGTTAGCTAATGCCATGTATTCTTTAAAATCTTCAATCTGCAGATCCTTGTTTTTTACTTTTTCTTGGTGAACCAAGACATAGCTATTCTACGAGTGGCTACCAATTAGGGTTCTATGCTGACATGGAACTGATGAAGAGCTTTGCCATTTATATTTCTTTTTCATTAATCTACTTATACATGCCAATCGAGTCCTGGAAATGCTCCTTTAGCTTTTAATGTTTCTTAGTCTCATTTTTCCATGTACTTATCTTGATTGCAAATTTTTGACATATTGTGTGCACCTCCTCCATTAAGAGGGTTTGGTTCTCTTTTACCAATCTACTTATGTCCTAGTTGACCCTTACCAATTGCTCCCTCAATTTGTGGACACTTTCTTCCAAAATGTTCTTCTGTTTCTCAATAGTGTTCAACCTAGCATTATCAGTAGCAAGCTACTTCTTCTCTTCTTGTGCAGTGATCAATGCCTTTGCATGGGCATATGCTTGAGCTTTAGCAACAGAGGCATTCTAGAACACCTTCTCCTTCTCTTTCTTAGTAGATTTATTCTATGCAATCAATTTTTTTAGCTGCTCCATTTGGAATTGTTCTAGCTAGTCAAGCATGAAAAATTGGAAAGGATTCCTTCTTTAGGCTCTCAAGGCAACAAGCTCTTCTTGCAATTGATGCACTTCTACTTTTGCATGTTTTTCCCTAGTCTTTGCCATGACTAGCTTCCCTTATTTGGTGATGAGGTCTGGCTACACTACAATGACATCATTGAGGATGTTAAAAAGAGTTTTCATCGCTTGTCTAGTCTACAACAATCTATTAAGTACATCCTCATGGGCCACAAGAGTCTTTGAAGTCCTAGCTAGCATTTGTTCATATTTGGTCCTAGTTAAGTCCACCGAGGACACAATAGGCACATTGAAAGATTATTTAATGTGATCTATTATTACTTTTGCTGCACCTACTTCATCTTGGTGCTGCAAGACCATGATAGTATCACCTTCTCTTGTTTTGAGCATTACTTGAAAAGATGCGATGTTTCCAAAGATCTGCTATGACCATTAGACTTCTTCTCTTAATTGTAAAGAAATCTTCCCCCTTGATGGATTAGTAGAATCTGTAGGCTACACAACATCATTGATGACTTGGAAGAGGTTTGATTCATCCCTACTTCCCCAAAAAAGAGTTTCAACTATGTGCTAGAAATGGCTCATTACAAGCTGGTAATCTTGTGGTGGTGGTGGTGGTGGAACTTGTGGCTCTCGCTACTACTAGGGCTCTTACTCTATTTCCTTTTCTAGTTCTAGCTCCTTTTCTAGTTCTTATTCTTGTTCATCACCAAGGTCTTTCCTTGGTGTTGTGGGTTTAATAAACTCAACAAAAGAAGCATTTTGAGCCCTCATGGGAACATCATTGGTGTATCCCAAGATTTTGATGCACTTGCACATCTTCCTGATTAGTTAAGGGAATGGAATTATTGGCTTCCTTGCATTCTTTTCTTCGAACTGCCTTTGAATTTCTATGAAGTACAATTAGGGAATATTGACATTGTATTTGCCCATTAATATTTTACTTCCCCTTGCTACATAGGTTGATATTTTGTTAAGCCCTTTAGTTGGGAAGAGGTGGTATGTGCCTATCTTAAAATAAGTCCTCTCTTCTAGAGTCAACTAGTTGTATGTTTTATTGTCTTTGTTATATGACCATTTCAACCACAACTTTCTAGTTTCTGCATTGGACCTGGTGAATAGATGCACCAACTTGCCTCCCACATTTGGTAGGTTTAGAGCCTCTATGATTTCCTTGATTGAAAAAGAGACAATGACTCCACCAATGTTGATTGTGGTTCTCTCTTTTTTATTATGCCAAAATTGGTATGTCTCACCGAGGTACCATTCCCCACTTTTAGAGAGAATGTGCCATAGAGGAAATGCTTGAAGTTGAGTTCTAATAGCCTTAAGGGAAATTTCCATGAATGGCCTGAAGTTCATTTCCACGATAACTATGGTTAACATGGATTTCTCCTGGATGGCTTTGAGGCATTCCTGGAACAATGTGAGGCATTGTCCTTGTATTGGAACTTGTGGTTCTACAGCCTCCCCTTAGATCGACTACCCTATAGTAGGAGCCTCTTAATGAATGCTAAATAACTGGGCCTCTTATTCTTCATGTTCGGCTAGTGGGCCTTATTCTCCTAGTCAACCTTTGCCACCTCTTGGGTTTTTTCTTGCATCATGTGAAGGTCCTTCTTGTCCTCTCTTTTTGGGGCCATCTACAATCAATCAAGAGTTTGATGTTGCTATGGTGTTATCATTTATCATTAATAGGGTTATACCTTACTCTTGACCTTTGTTTCATTAAGTTCTTTAGCTCCTATGATTGCAGAGTTAAAAAAAATTTAGAAAAAATGCCAAAAAGTATTAACTTCTTTTATGACCCTTCGCAATTGGCTTCTTTTCCCTTATGTATGACTTATAATGATGGTTATGGTTCCTTGGGTAAGAAAATTAAGAATTCTAGCATTCATACATTGATTTTTCATTAAAATACTTAAATTTTTTAGCATTCTTACCTTTATAATACCTTCTGGGAAATAGCAAATTATGAAAACTCAGTGCAAGTTTTCCATGCAAGCCCCATCCCTCAACTAAATTAAACACTTTAGGCTCAACCAAGTTTAAAACCCATGAAAAATAGAGTAATATGGAGTAAGATATCATGTGTAGAAGTTGGTTGTGCAGAGCTCTAAGTTGAGAGAGAAAAATGCAAAAACTCCCCTAGCTTCAAGTGATGATAACACCGCAAGGGTCCTCGATATAGTTTTTATGGACCCAATATCGGGTATCCAACATCAAGTCCAACCCAATATTGGGTAGTCGATATTAGGGTTCTTTAATTTTCATATTATGAGGGAATTTAGCATGGAAAATAAAGCTCTATAATTGGTGGAAAGGTTTAAGGTAAAATTCAAAGTTCTAGGGTAATTGAGAATTCATATGTAGGCACCAATACATGTTAGAAGATGGAATTGTAGGCATTAAAAACTTTGGAAGATGCAAAAAAAGGGTATGGAATCAGGGTATAGGATAGATCCGTTAGATGACAAGGGAATTACCATTTATGCACTTGGAAGGTTTAAGATGATGTGGTTGTGTCGAACAAGTATAAGTTACAACAGTTATACAAGTGGATCCTTCTGAAAGCAAGCTTCAACCCTTAATTCCCTCGTATAAACACACCTAAAAATGTTCATAAGCACCAAAGGGGTTAAGTACAATTCATACCTATTGAACAAAACACACATGTTAAAACCACCAATTTGAGAGAATAACTCTATGTTACACAAACCAAAAGCTATGATCATACGGACAACGAGATGAGGTGGATGTTTGAAAGAATTGCATAAATTGGGACATGAGGTGTCTTACCATAAGCATAATAAATCCTTATGTGTTATTAATGGTTAAGTAATCATTAGCCTTTCTTTCCAAGATTCAAACCAAGTCCATACCACATTCCTAGTGACATCACATTGTTTCATCTCTTCGAATAACAACCATAGGACTACCACAGTTGTCAGGAGTAGCATCACTTATCATTTTGTCCAAGGGAGAAGCTTATTCACGGCACATTGTTATTTTTTTTCTTTTGATGGATTCTTAAAAGATGCCAACCTTCAAGCATGGGTAACATGTCTTTCCAGTGGAACCCTTAAAAATTTATTCAATGCCCTTTTATTTTACTCTTACTTCCATTTTTTGTTAAACCTACAAGGATATAATTACAACCTCAAAAACATGATAGAATATACAAAAGTAGTCAAAGAGACTCCACAAATCCCCTTAATGTCACACCCTTTACATTCCTCCTTGGTTCTGCACTTTTCTATCCAGGCATAATGATTACAAATTTATTTTTAGTTTGATGACGGAAAAGAATTTCATTATGACCAAGGTAAGAACCTCTTAGTAATGAGATGGATTGATGGATGATGTGGCCTCACTATCCAAATAATCAGTCCCTTATGACTTAACATAGAGAAAACCTCACCTTAATGGGCTACATGATTTTTTTATTTACAAGCGAGATTACTAATAAAGGGAATGAAAATAAAATGTGGAAAAAGTTGAAAAGGATATGAAAAATTTATATCAAGAAATAAGAAAAGGATAAAAAATTGTAAAACAAAAAGATGAAAAACACCTATTAATTTTGAATGTTAGGATGGGGTGTCTCCCCCATGACTAAGCATTTGACCATGATAAGAATTAATAAGTGGTTAGGTAGGCTCCATGCATTTGTAAAATAGTGTTAACCCTTCATTTTCAAAACACTAGATGTCTCTTGGTTTAGTGGTGGCTACGTAGACAAGTTGTTGTTCACACACTTGGTTGTTAAATGTATGGTGGGTCAAAGTATGAGTTATGTCAATGTTGTGAATTTATAGCCCACGACTACATCCTTGATCATGATTAGGTATGCATGGATTCATTTGTCTCTCTACAATGCTAGCTTCATTACTTTTGATAGATGTTGGAGTAATGCTAGATCATGGCCCTTGCGTATGATCAAAGGACATTGATTGTAAAAGGGAAGACGTTGCACTAGATTGGCATTATGCTAGTTTGGATGATGTGGTAGGTCTATGAGTGTTATTCCTATGCATGGAAACTATCCTAAAGAAATGATAGCTATCCTAAAGAAAGGATATTGTCGTGGGAACCTCCTGGAATTATAATGTCTATGCACATTCACAGCACAAGTAACATTCTTTTGTTGATGTTGTGGTGTTGAACCTTCTTATGTGGCTAGCTATGACATGTGATGGGGTGGAGTATGAAAATATCAAGAATATGGTGGAGGGTAAGAGGTGTGAGGTGGTGATCCTTCAGGAGATGTCATGGGTTGATTATACTCAAGAGAATGATAGTAGCAATTTGAAGTAGAGGCCATAGAACTAATTGAGAAAATAGGTTGTTGAACATAATAACCATACAAGTTTAGATGGGAGTAAGGGTAACGTTGGTTTGATGATGGCCTTCCCCATGACTATGAGTGTCACCACTATGGTTGATGATAGTGTTGAGGCTAGTAAGAATTCCCCCTAGGATAGTACAATTGGTTGTAGGACTATTTATAATTACCTTGTGGAAAAGGTAAGTTTCTAAGCATGTGCTTTTGTATGAACTTGGGATTTAATGTAAAAGCCCAATACTCATGTAGATGCAACATGACTAGATAATAGCCCTTCAGATGGTCATATATGTAGATCTCACATCCATCTTCTTCTTCTGTGGTTGAGTCTATAACCTCTTTTTCTTCAACTATTTTCTCTATTTGTCTATAAGTGCTCCTAGTTATTTCTTAGTTCTTCTTGCTTGATTTATTGTGATCGCTTAATTTGGTTTACATTACCTTCTCCTCTAAGGTTTCTACAAAAGTTATAACTTTCTCATTTATCCACTCTGACATGCTATCAAACCTTGCTTCAAGTTCATCAATATATTTTTGTATTGACAAGGGTTGTTGTAGAATCACCTTATTGGGAGCTACCTCTTTCTCCTTACCATACATGTGGACCTTCTTCTTTTGAAGAGTTGGGTCCCAGTGAGATTTCTCAACATTCTCCCGTTTACATAGCTCTTCTTATTCTTTTGCCACATGCTTGATTAGCTCTTGGATCTGATGGATTCGTAGCTTGTATAATTGACCTTGAGCATACATCCCGTCTTCCTCATTTCATTATGAAGCCCATGTATGATGTGAAAAATTTTCTTCTCCTTAGAGAAACAATGGCCTTGGCATCTATTTAGTAGAGAATAATATCTATCTAGGACCATGTCCAAGGGTTCACGTTGTTCTTGTCTCCATCCTTGAATCCATCTCCTCAAGTTGGGCACCTCACATAGGTTTGGTATTTCTTATGGAAGAGTTCCAACATTGTGAACCACAACCATATTGAATTTGTTTTCCACAATCTATACCACACTTTGATTTTATCTATCAATGTCCTTGAGAAGAGCTTAAGATTTTTCCATCCACTTTCAATGTTGTTTAAGAAACAAGCATCATGTAAGGCTTGTAAGTGATGTCGTGGATTAGAATCATAGCCTCCCATAATTTAGGGATATTATTCATATCTAGCATTTTTAGGAAACTTTCCTTGTGATGCCTATGGGGTATCGTAACTGCCTTTGAAATCTACATTAGGCTCTTCGTGGCCAACAAGGGTTCATTGTCATCAGACATTCTGTGGTGAAAATTGCTATTTCTATTTGCCCAATTGTGACAATTCTAGTTGTGTTCATATTGATGTCTTCAATTTTTCTTGTAGTTTCCATTTCTATTTTTATTTCGACCCCATAGTCGAGCTTTGTCTCTATACCTACGTTCATCTTCCTTAGAACTAGATATTGAAAAGGAAGAGAAATATGAGGAACTGGGAGGATTTCCATGGCTTCTATGGTGTTCCCCATGGTCCCTTAATTTATCTTTTCTAGGTTTTGAGGAGGTCTTAGGCCTTAAGGCCTCCCCTAGTCCAAGACTTACTTCATCTCCTCTAGGGTTGTTTGCCTTAGGTGAATGTAGTTTTTGAGTGTCATTAGGATGGTCACTCCAATTTTCTTCAACATATATCTCTTAGTTCTCCAATGAATGTTCTAGCTGTACAATGCATTATCACCTCCTTGTGAAAGAGACATTGTTGTTGGTTTATGATGCGTGTGATTTAATATTATTTGAAAGATAAATCATGAATGCATTTACAATGAACATGTATAATATAACTAATTTAGATAACTAGAACCATCCCCAGCAATGGCGCCAATGATGAATGCTGAGGTACTCCTACGTCCAACCATATGCATCACAAGCATTCACGCATGATCCAATCAAATTTCATGGATGGGACAAGTTGTGGATCTAAATTGTTATGCCTTGATCATAGTTCGATGTCTTCCCACTTAGACTAGTGGTAGCTTTGTCATGTATGATTTAGTCCAAAGCGATGCATATGATGATTAATCTTGTTCGGCCCTAAGCTACTCCTAATAATAATAAAGAACTTAATTGTTTAATCTAATTAACAATGGAAAGTATAGTCTAAACTAGCCTATGTGTGATTAGTATCCATCCCTCATGGTCTATACACACCTTGGACTTTGCATCACTATCGCTAGGATTACCAAGCATATGTCACTAGGCATACCAAACAATATACTACTGGGTTACCAAGTAATTACACTTAGGTGTTCACGATTAGTGGTACTCATTTGACTTAATGACAGGAATAATAAAGAGCAATAAATGAAAAAATTAACTAAGGAAAATAGCAAACATTTAAGTAATTAAAGGTAATTAAAAGCAATAATAAAGCTAAGTGAATGCTACAGTGATGGAAGTAATCTCGATCTTTATTGCCAAATATGTAATGTGTCCAAGTACATCACACTCAAATAAGGATGTCATACAATCACTTAACATCACACTGCAGGCATGCACTAGGAACTAACATAACTTGAAATCAAAAATCTATGAATCTATTCTATTTTTTATATGCTATATCCCAACCGTGCACCCAAGTGTGGTATCTATAGGCTCACACGTTAGGGGTGATATCAGATGTCTGACATCAGAGGTTGTGCCCTGATATTGGATACTTGATATCATAGCCCTGCAGAACATGATTCATCAATTTTCTTATTAAAGTATTTTTTTAAAGTTTTGTATCCTTTGCTTCTTACTACTACTAACCCTCAAATAGAGATATTTTATTTATTTAATGATTAAATGTTGAAATATAATTACCTTAGGAAGTTTTTCTTCTATCAATTATTATGCCTTTATAAATATTTGATCATGCATATTTTATTTTGTATTATGCACATATGATTATATAACATTATGTTTATGGAGCATTTAAGATCTTATCCCTATCCAAGTTATATTCCTTGGAAGTTTTTATTATCAAATAGAAATTCTAAGTTAGTTTTTAATTAAAACTAAATATTTCTTTAAATAGTCTTGTTAAGAAATTGTCTTAGGATGATGGTCTACCTAGAATCTAACCTTACCAATGCATCCAAAAATACTATAAATAATCCTTGGTTCATCAAAATTGAAGTTATGATGTTCGTTTTAGCCAAAAATGAAATTTATAAAAAATGAAGCCATTCTTCATGATCAACCTTCTTTTTCTACTTCCTTTCTTTACATTTGGAATTGTCTTTGACCACTTATGCTCTACTCTATTTGGAAGCTTGAGTGTACAATTATTTTCCAGTAACAAAAGCATAACTATGACCTCTCTTCAAGAGTCAAATACTAGATTCTCAAAGATGTCACTTTTTAGCTACAACTTTAAGTAAAAAAGCTTCCAGTAAAAGCTAAAAAATTAATTTGTTTTCTACAATATTAATTTCTTTTTGTTTTGGAGGCTCAAGGATGAGAAGCTTTTAGTTTTTATTGCTATTTGTTTTTTATTTCTAATTGATGTATTCTTTTATCTTTAGAAAGATTTTTCTCCTTCTCTTTATAAGAAATCCTTTATTAAGAAGTCAAAGCTCATGAGGATGCTTCTAAATAAGAACAAGGCCTAATCCTTTTCCTACCTAATAGGGAAGGTTTTTCAGGATTGGCTATAAGGATGAAAACATGAAAGGGCATCCCAAAAACCACTAAACTTTTTCTTTAGACTTTCTCTTTAATGATCTAATGTACTCTAATTTTTCTTTAATATTAGTATTTGATGAGTGGCGAGGCACCCCTACACTCAACCATACGAATACGAGTGTTACACACATGATCCGGTTGAACTCCGCAGACTAAGTGCCTACACGCCTTATGGAACACTTAAGGTTAATCGTTCGTTATCTTCCCAAACTCACTTGTATTTGTCATGGTTGTATGGTTAAGTGAGTCTGAGGTATATGATTTCTATATCTTTTATGTTTTATCTCCAATGCTAATGAGGTAAAGGGTGAAGAGACTAAGTAACTAACTTTAACTAACTAAGTTCTAATGCCTAGCATCAGTATCTATTCCCACTTGCCGTTCACACCCTGAACCAATGCAACCTTCTAGGATTACCAAACGCTATTCATTACTGGGATTACCAAGCGTAACGCACGTGCTCGAAGTGGTTGTACTGAATGCACTTAACTAGGAGTGTGGAGGGTTGAGAGAGCTTAATTAACTAATAAAGCATTTAAATGATGAACAATAAATAACAATAATTAAAGTCCTATTTAGCTTAGTCCATGCACTGCAAGGTTTATCCAAAAGTTCATCTTTATTTCCATACACAAACTTGTGCTCAGGTACAATATTTGCTCGAATAAAGATCTGTTCACTTTGGAGCTCCTACTGCGAGCACATGGAAATTATTCTATCTCTGGAGAGGTAAAACTACCAGAGTTTCGCTAAGGGTCTAGATCTATATTGAGAAACAAAGGAGAGCTGCCTCTTATTTATAAATTTGGCAGCGCACTGCGATATCGCGTATGCAATATCGCGGGGGATGCGATATCATGGCCCATGTGATATCGTGTCCCATCATACCCCCATGAATGAATAAAAATTCGTCCTCGAGTTTCTTACAGAATATTGGGAAGGTATGGGATTATTGACTTGAATGGAACTAATGGTGAATGGGATGACATGTGAACGGATCATCATTACAGAACATGACAAAATTGGTGTTCATGACAACAAGAGTGAACACCTTATACATTTGACATCAGGCCTTATTTGGCAGCTGAGAGAGAAGACAGAAGAGAGAAGAAGTTTGCTGCTGCCAATGCTAAGGTTGCACCTTTCATTGTCTATCTATAAGTGTGTCATCCATCTCGTTCTTTGCATAGTTGCTTCAGCACCCATCCATTCCAAGTGTTCCCTCCAGATCCAATCCATTGTTGCATGATTACCATCTGCACACACAACATAGTCTTTATATTAGCAAGGGTAAATGAATTACAATGTAGTTGATACCTTGCTTCAGTGAAAGGTCCATTGGCTAAGTTGTGGTATGGCTGATACATGTCTGGAGATATAATAGTGGTAACTACCGAAGGTGTAGGGGCTAGGAGAAAATCGAAAAAAATCGAAAAAATTGGATCAGGAACCCCATGACTAAGAGCGAACCTCCGGTAGTGATAGAATGGAGAAAGAATAAAGAACAAGAAAGATGGAGAAAAAGAGACAACTATAACATTGATGAAATGGATGTCAAGATGGAAATGAACAAAATAGAGTGGATTGCAAAAATTTTAAGGGAAATAATTTAACTGGTGCACCAAATAGGAATGCTAATGGGTCCACCCCAAAGCAGGCTCATGCCCTTAATGCCCTGACAAACCCACATTCAAAGAGTCCGTAGGCTCTAGGAATGTCATTTGGAAATAAGAGTTAAAGTCGTAACCATAGGAATTTACTAATAAGAAAATAATGTGTCAACTAAAATATACACTAATGATACAACCGGAAATGAGGTGAACAATGGAGAGAAGGATGGAGAGAAGAGAATGGAATGGAATCCCAAGAACAAGGTGGTGTATAGCCCCTTGTGTATTTGAATAATTAATGTAACTTAGTAGATCCCATTCCAAGTCCGGCCTCAAACAAACCACTTCCAATGACTTCACATTAATACATTCGGCTGACCCATCCTCTTGAAGTAACAAGAATGTCTCCACAAAAGAGTCACCAATGTTCCGACGAAGCGAAAGATGAGATAGGAAGCGAGGAAGGGCCTTAGTTAGAGGGAACATTTTTATTTTGAGTTCCATAACTAGTGCTTATAGCCCAAGGGATTATTTTGTCTAAGGGATGTGCTTTGAATTCTCACTATTTTTTTTATGTGTTTATACGTGAGAACCACACCATGCAAAGACTTTGTTATTTTTATTAACTCAGCTTCCCGATAATGGAGCAATGTCGAAATGGAAAGGAAAACTCAAGAAGAAAACATTAAAGCACCCAAGAGAATGGCCAACACAAATGCATCAAGCTCCCTTGAAGTCATACCCATTTCAATCCTTGAGTCCTTCCTTAGTTTGAGAAATGCCCAGTCATCGATGCATTGATAGTTCTTGTTATTTTGAAGAAAGGGACTATACAGTTCCAAGCCGAGAGAGACCATAGAAATTTATGGATGTATGGATGAAGTGAACTCATTGCCTGCTATATCAAAGGAACCATACCCTAGTATCAACATCATAACTTAAAGGTAAAAACCAAACATTAGTAACCAATAGGAAACAGTTCATACCATCATTTAATGGCACTTATTGGGTGACAAACACAACAAAATGGATAAGATACACACACACACACACACCAACATAAAGAAATGAAAAAGTACAAATGATGTTGTAAAACAAAAACAAGAAAAGTTAAAGAAATTTGTAAAACAAAAATTTAAAAGAACTGAGGGCCCCAAATGATTAGCATAGGTGGCCATCTCCCCCATGACTGAATTGAAAGGGAGAGATCCAAAATAATGAGCATTTTTTTGCATTTCTTAAAAGTTTCCAACTTCTCTCAATTGATGTTTTTAGGTTAAGGGGTGGAAGTTGGCGACGCTCATATTCCAATGTACCTATGCTTTCATTGTGGGTGCAAGTTGTTCCCCCAGTTTGTTCCATGAATGTTGGTGGGCTGCTCTCTTGATTAGCTATCAACCACTGGGTGTTCTCTTGTTGTGTGGTTGCTACATACATGCACCTTTGTATATGATTTTCTTGGGCACACCAGTTGCATGTAGAAGATGATGAGCATTCCTCCATGTCATCACCCTCTAAGTCACTGTATGTGATGCATGGAACTTTCTTCTTCTCAATCTTTCCATAAATGTTTTCCTTAGATATTTCCAAGAAAATATTGTGGATTCCTAGGCATGCGTTGATGGTGCTGAGCCATGCCCTCCCCATTATAATTGGAAGTCCCCTTTGTTACTGTTGACTTCTATCACTAGGAAATTAGTTGGGTATGACCAACCACACATAGTGGTAATGATGTCCTCCACCAATCCCAAGGGAATGGTGATGGACTGGTCAACCAGCTCTAGTTGAATATTGCCCTTCTTAAGTGGAGGCAGGTTCCAGGCTTTATACATTTCTCGTGAGATTAGGTTGACTCCAGAACCTAAGTTAACAAGAGCCTTATGAGGCTCATTCCCAGTGACTTGGAGATAAATTAGGGGGCTTCCAGGATCAGAGAATTTCTTGGGAAGGTGACCCACCTTGATCCAGTCAGTAACAGTATGTGTTAACATAACCATGTGCATTGAGCTCTGTTGTTGGTTTGAAGGGAGCTCTGAAGCCTTATTTGTTGGAGGAGTGATCATAGACTCAACCGCTTGTGGTTGTGAGAGCTTGTTTGGACTCTTGGTTCTGAAAAAAGATCTTCTCTTTGTATGGTATCCAGAACCAGTAATGGGTTGAAGGTTTACAACTCTCGTAGCATTACGTTGTTGTGGTTGAGTGGGGAGTTCCCCTTGCATCATTGGAGTGGGTGGTAGTGGAACTATCAACGTAAAAGATGCAGATGGATTTGGAGGATGGTATGTATGTGGTGCATCTCCTAGAGGAGAAGGAGTTCTAAACTACTCCCGAACTTGGTAGTGATGTTGTGGGGTTGCGTGACCCATGGAGTCACTTGGAGGAACCGGCTGCTGCACATAGTAGCCATACGAGTAAGGTTGCCGGTAAGGGTATTGTTGTCTAGGCGGTGGCATCCCCCATGACTGTGGGTGTTGCCACTGCTGATGTTGCCTGATAGGTTGTGGTGGAGTTCCACTTGGATAATATCTTAACGGTTGGTGGAACTGCCTCAGGTTACCTTGGGGATAAGGTAACCTTCGGGGTGCCTACCGTCTGTTAAGTCTTGGGTTGAGTGCATACACCCCGGACTCTTGCAGATGTGAGATTATTGGGCAACATCCCTTAGGATGGTCATATTGGTAGATCTCACATCCACCGTCATTGTCTATATCTAAATCCACAATCTCATCAACGATAGTCATTTTTCCCTTACCCTTGTCACATTCATGGCCTGAATCTCTCCACTTTTTCTTATCATGGTCACTACTTCATTCCTCCTTAGACTCCTCTACGATTTTCAAGAAAGTTTCAATTTTACTATCTAAGGAGCTCCATATTTCATCTACCTTAACCGACACTTCTGTTGTCAGTTTCTAAAGCAGCAAGGTTTTTCTATTTACTAACTCTTCAAGGGGTGACTCATCCTCTTCCTCACAGAATCTTACTCCCTTCTTTTAGAGGGAAGGATCGTGGTTGTATTCTTCTGTGCTTTCTCTTTTCTGTAGCTCCCCTTCTTCTTTAGCTACTTGCTCCAACAATCTATGAATTACATGGGATATAAGTTCAGATAATCTCCCTTGGGCATATGTCCCAAGGGTTCTCCTAGTTTCATGTCTTAGCCCATCTACGAAATGGCAGAGTTGATCCCATTATGCGTAGCCATGGCTCGAGCAATGATGTAGCAATGCATAATATCGGCCCATGGTAGCATCCAAGGGTTCATGAGTACCCTGCTTCCATCCTTGGTTATGCTTACGCAAGTTGGACACTCTAGAGTATGTTTGGTATTTATCGTTGAATAGTTCTAACATTGTACTCCACCTCCTAATGGTTTTCGGTTCTAAGGACCGGTACCAGCTTTTCGCTTCTTTTATGAGTGTCCTAGGAAACAACTTTAAATTCTGCCACTCATTTTCAATATTCTACAAGGCACAAGCATCATGGAATGCCTGTAAGTGATTCTGTGGATTAGCATTGTATCCCCCCTCAAACTGTGGGATATTATTCATGTCTAGTCTCTTGATCCAGCTATCTTTTTGATGCCTTGTAGGTATTCTAACTACCTCTGTAATGTCTAACATACTCCAAGTTGCTAGTAGGGGTTCGTCATGATCATCTCTCTCATGATGTCTATGATGCCTATGTGATTCCCTACTTTCCCTTCTTTCATATCTTGACTCTCTAAAATGCCCTTANTCGTCATGATCATCTCTCTCATGATGTCTATGATGCCTATGTGATTTCCTACTTTCCCTTCTTTCATATCTTGACTCTCTAAAATGCCCTTATTCTTGCTCTCGACTCTCTCATCGAGGTCTCTCATCTTGCTTACCCTTATCCTCACCGTTGTGCTCTTTGTAACTACATCCTGATGTGGAAGGAGAGGGTGAATGATGTGATGAATGGGAAGAAGAAGGAGAGCCATCGCCATGGAGATGTCTCCTACCTTCTCTTCAATGATCCCTACCCTGATCATGATGACAATCAGAATGCTCACCCTTGTCATGTGTCTATGTTTCCTCATTGAACACTTGGTGTTCGTGGCTATCAAAACTAGGGTTGTGTATCGTGGAGCGTAGGTTCTGATACCCCACCTCCTCACTATCGTTAGGATGGGGAACATCATCCTGTGGAGAACCTATTGAGATAGGTTCACCACCCTTAATTTCTCTTATGATGGGTGAAGCATTACGAGGGCCTTTTCCCTTCAACGATGTATGGTGACTCTCCTACCGCAAGTCTCGTTGACGTTGCACTTCTATGGGATGGTAGTCCCTTATGTCATAATCTTCTGCAACGTATTCAGCATATAGCTGCATCATGTCTATCTGTATAAGAGCATGAAGGAGCATGTTAGGGACTGCCTAACCTGGGGGTAACACTATGTTACCTTGCAAGTCTCGCCAACACAGTTGTTCATCCTGATGGAGGATAAAGGTAAAATCGGGTATATACTCATTGTGATGAGTACACACTACCCGATACTCTTGAGGAACTAGCGGATCTGGGTTACGTGTGTTAGACCGTCGACTGTCTCTTGTGTGATCCCTAGTTGGTGAAGTGCTTTTGTTCAAAGAAGAAGACATTGTGTCTTATTCGGTGTGCTAATTAACCGTTATATAATTTTTTGTTTAATTAACCCTGAGGGTTTTTTTAAGCTTCCCAACGATGTGGATGATTTCCTATGTTCTACTTAGCGCACAAACAACTTAGTCCCCGGCAATGATGCCAATGATGAGTGGCGAGGTACCCCTACACTCAACCATACAAATACGAGCATTACACGCGCGATCCAGTCGAACTCCACAGACTAAGTGCCTACACACCTTATGGAACACTTAAGGTTAATTGTTCGTTGTCTTCCCAAACTCACTTGTATTTTTCATAGTTGTATGGTTAAGTGAGTCTGAGGTATGTGATTTTTATATCTTNTACTAAATGCACTTAACTAGGAGTGTTGAGGGTTGAGATAGCTTAATTAACTAATAAAGCATTTAAATGATGAACAATAAATAACAATAATTAAAGTCCTATTTAGCTTAGTCCATGCACTGCAAGGTTTATCCAAAAGTTCATCTTTATTTCCATACACAAACTTGTGCTCAGGTACAATATTTGCTCGAATAAAAATCTGTTCACTTTGGAGCTCCTACTACGAGCACATGGAAATTATTCTATCTCTAGAGAGGTAAAACTGCCAGAATTTCGCTAAGGGTCTAGATCTAGATTGAGAAACAAGGGAGAGCCACCTCTTATTTATAGATTTGACGGCGCACTGCGATATCACATATGCGAGATCGTAGGGGAAGACGTAATATCGCGAGGGATGCGATATCACGTATGCGATATCGCGTCCCATCAGTATTCATCTTTTGGAATTTCACACCCTTCCCCAACCCCCCAAAATTTTCAAAAAAAACATGGAAACATCATGAGTATAAACCATGTCATCTTCCCACTTCCTTTCTAAATAAATAAATCATCATTTCGTGCATCCACAAGAAAAGGTTCTTTCACATTTCATGTCTCAGCCAAAATAGAAACATGTTAAATGGTCATGCATGCTTACACATATCCTAGTGACCAGTCACATTGCATGTAACTCTCTTTCATAGAAATAAGTCCTTACCTTTCTATTATGTTTCATTTTCTCTCATGGGAGGCTTAGAGCATGTGGGTTTTAGACAAAGAAAGAGAAGGTTACAAGCATTCTGGAGGGAATAGAAATTAGAAAAAATTGAAAGGCCTTAGAGATTCTCTAGGAAGGTTTATTTAATTTTTCTTTCCATGATGCTACCCTTCTTTGTTTTGGATTTTGTAATCTTTCTTCTTGTTGCTAAATCTATACTATTATTTTATTAATTTTATTATTTAAGTGAAGATTCCATTTTTTAGCTTATTTTAAATAGAAGCTATACTAATAATTCGTTTTCTAGGAAAATATGAAGATTATATAATGGAATCATCACAAGGGAGGCAAAGGAAACATTCTACTATAACATTGTGATTGAAATTCTAATCCCAAAATGGAAAAATATTGTTACTAAACTCGCATTGTTGAATTATATTTTGAAGTAGAACAAAGAAACCTTATGCTAATTATTAACTCTTAAAGAGAAAGTTAAGAGAAAAAAGGAGATCAATAATACACCAAAGGATAATGAGAGAAAATTATGCAAAAATTTACATTGCTAGAATCTAAGATTGAAGAAAATCATAGTGAACTGAAAGAAATGCAATAGAGACAATGAGAGGAATTGTAATTGTAGATGCATTAAAGGAGAAAGATGAGAAAATGATAAAGGAAAAAAATTATGATTTGTTGGTATTCTAAAGAAAAATGATGGAAAAAATAAACAATTAGTTATGGAAGTTAAAATATTTATTGAAATGAAATAAATCTTTATTACATTTGAAGACCCATAAGATCTATGGGACATATATCACATTTTTATGAAAAATAAAGACAGACTCTACAAATTTGTCAAGCACCAATGTGGGCATCAGAAAAAACTCATACAAGTTTTTGCTTTAATATTATAACACTGTCTCAAATGAGTAGTCAAAGCACAAGAAAGGATATGCATATATCTCTTCTAAAGATTGGTTGAGCATTTAAGGCTTTAGGTGATAAAAGATAAAGAGTTTATTTAAACTCATCGTAGTCACTTGAAGTAGAATGATCATGGGAATAAAATTTGGATGAATGAAGAACTCATGTAAAAGAAACTTGCAAAAAGAGCTTTACAATGAAAGAAAGTTAAAGCTATATATGAAAAGGGTTTTGTTGCATATCTCAATATTAGCAATGTGGTAGTTATTACAAATAAAAAATATTCAAAAAAATTTCCAAAAACATATAGACCCTTTACATTGTGATTTTATTAATATTGATGATAACATTACAAAAAATTATTCTTTAAATATCATTATCTTCTCTAATTATTTTGATATACAAAAACATGAGGGTTCTAACGATTTTACTATTCTAGGTTTTATTAAATTTTTTGGAAAGAATACTAAAGAATGTAGAAGAGTAAGGCTCTTTGGAGGAATTGTTTTCTTAGTTAAAAATTATTTGAAGCAGTTTGTGTAGCTACATAATATAGATGAGTATAAGCAATATATTTGAATAAAAATCCATCACTAGCATGGTTTCATTTTTCTTGCTTTTTGTAATTTTACCCCTCCATAAGCTACCCTCTACAATAATGCAAGTCTATCTAAAGACTATTCTTTTCATTATTTAGAAATAAATATTGAAAATTTTAGAATAAAATAAGCTATTTTTATTTGTGGAGATTTTAATGCTAGAGTGGCCTCATAGCAAACTAAATTTATCTAGTTGTAGTATGATAATGATGGCATAGGCATTGATCCAAATCATTCTTGGCTTATATATTCTAAAGATAATGCTTTTTGGAATGGACAAAGGCTCTAGATCTTCTCATCTACAATGGTCTTATAAGGTTACCACATTACATGACCTCAAGGTAACTCCTATATTGATTTTCTTTTATCCTCTATTGCAAATATTTAGTATATCACAAAATTTAAAGTAGAAGATGATTAGTAAAATTATGACATCATCATTTAGACTTTCTATTATAAATGAATGTGTTTCATGAGGTTAAAAATAAGAAGAAAAAGAAAATATACCAAATTAGAATAACATGAGAGGCTAAAGAAAAATATAAGGAGGTGGTACAAAATCAATGGAATATTGAAAGGCCTGTTAAGGTGTTGGAAGAAATATTAATAGATAAAGCTAAAGAGATTACTAATGATTACACAATTCATCCTCAAAAATATTGGTTTGATGATGATTTTGTGTAGGATTAAAGGAAGATTAAAATAGCTAATAGAAATCAAAGACAATATTTGATTAGGTAGTACAAATGCTTAATTAGAAAATAGAAGAGGATATTGGTTCAAGAACAACAAAAACATTCTGCGTACATGATTAAAAAGAACCCTAAAAGTTTTTGAAATATTTTCAATGTAAAGTCTCTCCATCAATTAATTTCTCTTTTCATAAAATTTGTGCATTATATAATAATCTCTTTTCAAGAGAAGCTATTAATTACTATTTTAATTCTTGTCATGATTTTATCTAGTTTGCTATAAATGAAGTAATAGAAGGCATTAATAAATTAGCAACTAGAAAATCTATTGATGTTGATAGTTTATATGTTGAATTGCTTAATTGGGTAGGGACTTCTATCTATAAAGAAATTTGACATTAGCTAAACTTGGTTATGAAGAATCACATTAATCAACAATGCAAAGTTAGCAAGGTAATAATTTTATATAAAAAAACATAATAAAAGTAATTTGAACAACTATTGCATTGTAGTTGTAAGTAATATTTTTGATAAGTATTTAGGCACAGTTCATGAAAAAAGACTTAGCACTAGGCAAAAGATAACAACATAAGAGTAATGTGTTAGGTTGGTTTTAGGCAAAAGATAACAACATAAGAGTAATGTGTTAGGTTGGTTTTAGGCAAAAGCATTTCACAATTAACCACTTAGTTATACCTTGATACTGTATGGAAGCTACAAAAAGCCTAACAAGAAATTGTTTCTTTACTTTATTAACTTTACAAAAGCATATGATTTAGTGATCCATAAAAATTTAGGTTACAACTAAATAGTTTAGGCATCTTTATAAAGTTGATGGTTGCAATACAAAAGTTACATGAACTCATCATTAAGCTTAAAAGCAAGGATTCACCAAAAAATTTAGTTTCAAAACAATATTAGAGTGAAACAAGGATGTCCTTAATTCCCAACTCTTTATGGCCTTTTTATTGATGAGTTGCAAGATTATATTTGTATAAGAAATCCTAAGCATGCTATCAAAATTGGGTCCCATGCATTAAACCGTAGCTTTAATTTCTACTTCTAAGAATAGTACGCAAAAAAATGTTACAAATTTTAGGAAAAAATTGTTTTTATTTTGGCCTTCTAGTTAATGTGGAAAAAACAAAAATGATGTTACAGGGTACAAGAAATACAAATTTTAATTTTAATTTTGAATTTGCAAATATAGAAATAGTGAACTCTTTTAGATATTTGGGTCACCATTATGCTAAGTAATTACAAATGGGATAATTGTTTCAAGGAGAGAATAGTAGGAGGAAGTAAGATGCTATATGCTATTAAAAAAATACAAATTATTAGGATTATGAGCTTGAATAGTTAGAAAAAAAATATTTCAAGTTGTTATTTATCCTACAATGTTGTATGGATGTACTATCTGGGAGCAGGCCTTAGTGAAAAAAAATTTGGTAAGCTACTAAAAGGGTGTAAAAAACGTTTCTATTAGATGAATTAAATATGAAGGTACAAATACCTTATCATATGTTACTCCCATTGGAAGCTAGAGCTCTTTGTCAATTCATTAACTACATTTACACTCTATGAGAAACTGAGCAAGCCAAATTTTCCAAAGTAGTTCATGAAAATACAAAAGAACAAGAAAGGTGTTCTAATGGAATACAATGATTAAAAACATATAATCTCTTATTGATAGTAGTACAACATACTCCTAAACACATACATAGCTTATTTAAACAACTATGTTGAGAAAAATATAGTCAAATGTGGAAGGAGATAAAAAAATTTACTTGGAGCATATCAAAGGTAATCAACTTGATTTAAAAGTTCCATATCTTATAACTAAAATTCCAATAAAATCTCATAGCTTAATCAATAAGCTTCATTTGAGTTCACATCAACTCATGATAGAAAGTGGGATGTTGTTTAATCTTCCTAGAGTAGAATGTACATGCAAGCTTTGTGGATTAATAGCACTTGAGGATGAGTACCATGTCTTTCCTATTTTTCCTTTAACCAATCCTCTCCACCAAAAATATAATATAGTAACAAAAGTTTGTATGATGTATTTTTATTACATGAAGTGGCACTTAGCCACTTTGTTGAATCTACTTTTATTTTCCATAAGAAGAATGTACTGTCTACCCAATAGATCATTTTTTGTCTATAGAAATAATTAAATCTTTGATTTTAATTTCAATTTCACTTAAATTCTATCCGAATCATTTTATGTTTTGTTGATTAATTTTTTGGGATATGTGAAAAATTTTCCCAACTTACTCTTTAAATATTTTAAGATTATTTGGACCATCCTTGGTATAGGATGGGATCTTTTAGTGCAAAATTGTAAACTATTTTGGAAATGAAAACATAAAGGTAAATGAGATAAAATTTTATATACCATGATCAAGTTTGCTTAGTAGTGGGATCCATGAATATTTGAGATGTCCATGTCTTCATGTAGTAGTGAGGTACTCCTTAGTAGGTCCTATCACATGGAAACAAGGGTTAGGATGGATTTCCAAACTTGGATTTTAATTTCTAAGTTCAAGTGCAACTATGGATTCAGCTAAAACCATGACATTGAGGAGTTGAGTTTAATGGTGTGTGGTAAGGCATAGTCAAGACTTGTCCTTCCAAGATATGTGTTATGATAGTTAAGGATGTTAGCAATGAGGCTATTACCAAGATATGGCCATTAGGGACTCTCAGGTCACCTAGAAAGATTTGATGTTAGTAGTGAGGCTATTTCAAGACCTACCAATCTATTTTGATAATGAGGATGAAGCAAGACCTATCCTTTGACGATTCTTGGATTAAATATAAAATATTTGAAGTTTTGAAACCTTTATATCATTTTTGTATTTGGGACTATTTTTAAATGTTTAATTGAAAACCCATATCGGTAGACTTTTGCCCCAAAATCTTATATGCTTCATGGATAGGAAAATAAAATAATCTTTTGTACTTAAAGGATTCTGACTCCTCTTGCATTCTAATGCAAATAGCCAAGAGTTGCAAGAAAAACACCAAAAGAAAGACATGGGATGTAGGTGGCTTAGTTTTGTAGAAGATGGACCTTTTAGACCTTAGAAATAATTTTTGTATATTTTTTACTTTTGTAATATAGAAAACTTATACACAGTTTGGATATTTGAGTTATGTACCTATTTTGTCAATAAATAATAAAATAGAATAGTTATGAAATTTCTATCATTTTTTATTTTGACATGCATTTGAGGGGAAAACTATATTATTATATTAATTATTATTAGTTTAATGTTAATTATATTATTTTATTAATAAAATTTAAAAGTGAATAACTTTATTTCTAGAAGTACAATTAAGGTAAACTAAGTATCATTAGAACTATCTTCTTGCATAATTTTGAACAATGCATTTTATTTTATTCTCTAGCATTCATCTTTTAAGCATTGTTTTAGTTTCTTAAGTCCTAATATTTATTTTTTATTAATTATTAATACAAGTATAAAGGAATTTTGCTATGTCATATTATGTTGTTTTTGTTTATTCTCCTAAATAATGATTTTTATTAGTTAAATAATTGTTTGTTAATTGGTTAGATTAAGGTTAGATTCATATCCTTGGGGTTTGTCCCATTTTGATTAGTTATTTATAGGATATTAAAGGTGATTAATGGAGGTGTTGCAACATTTCTATCATAATGATTTGTTGTTCCTACCTCTTTTATATAATCTAACATTCATCACCATATAAAATAGTAGGCATGACTACTATCCTATAAAATCTTCCATTTAATTTTATTCAAATCCTTTTATCTTACAAAATACCACTAGTCTATCTTTATTTTGACCATTTTGCCTCAATCTTATTTCTTGTATCTTTTAATTTTATGATCTAATTAGAACACTTATCCTAAGTAGTAGAATTATTTGTAGTTACGGATATTTTTCGTTTGAATTATTACTTCTATTTCAATAGTGTTTGTGCTGTTATTAAAATAATTCCATATATATTATATCCTATTTCTACTAATTTTTAAGTTTTTTGAATGTAGAGCATACCTTCACTTTGCTACTTTAGAAGCAATATTTGCTCAACATGTATCCACCAACATAATATCATTTGCAAACAACATATACTAAGGGATCTGAAGATTTTATCATGTATTTCCTTAGTTCTTTCATCCATAACAATAACAAATAATTAACATCTAATTATAAATCCTTGATGTAGATCTATTATGATTGGAAAATAGATATGATTAGATAAGTTATTCTAATTCTAGAAGTAGTTTTTTCCATACATGTCTTGAATTACATTAATATATTTCTTATAAGTTTTTTTCTCTATACAATCCATCAAATAAAATCTTTACATACTTTATCATATATCTTTTCCAAGTTAATAAAGATAATATATAGATTTTATTTGTATTCTCAGATTTTTATCATTAATTATCATATCATGAAAATAGTCTCTATAGTAGATCTCCCTAGCATAAATCCAAATTTTTATTTCATGACTATTGATTCAAGCTTGAGACACTGCTCTATTACTTTGTCTTAAAGCTTCATGTTATGGCTCATAAGCTTGGTATCTTAATAGTTACATAATTTTGCATATCTTCTTTATTCCTATAGTTACAAACTATAATGCTTTTTCTCCAATTTTGGGTATTTGGTCATGCTTCAAAATTTTGTTATATAGTTTATATCAACCATAGATAACCCTATTTTTTTGGGATAATGCTAGGATGATGATGATGATGAATTGTATGAATTACGAAATTCCAATATCTCCATAATGCTTTCTAGGCATCTATAGGAACGTTATTTGGTCTAGCAACTTTGCCATTTTTCATCTTATATAAGGTTATCTTCACTTCAAAGAAGAAAAACTCAATCATCATACCAAAATTTAGTTCTTTTTAGGTTTTGTTGTTGAAAATTTTTAATTTAATGTTTTTTGAAAATAATATTTCTACATATCTAAAATTGCATTATCTTTTATAAAAATTCTTTCATCTCTCTTCTTGATGCATTTGACATGATTAATGTTTTTATTTATCTTTTTTATTTTTATTTTTATGTAGATATTCTTTCTTCCTTTACTTCTAACTTTTCATAAAAATCATCCAAGGCTTAATGTTTGGCTCTTGCTATTGATACTTTTTCCTTCTTCTTTGTCATTTCATACATTAGCTTACCTTCTTAGTTACCACTTTGTGGTCATCCCTTAAGCATTTTTTTTGTTTAATAGGATGTTTTGCTTTATTATCCCACGTTCATATCTCCTTTATGATGTACATTTTCCCTTTTGTTTCACCAAAAATATTGTTTCTAATTTTGAATCATCATCTTAGCCTTATCCGAACAAAATTGGGTATGAGTGTTCTTTCACCATACCATTGCGTTCTATGAAGGGCTAGATATTTGTTTATTTGCAATTTCTTCAAATCATATGCAATTGTTTTTTCTGTGTCTTTTTTAATCTTCCTTTTAGTGGCTTTTCTAGAATAGTAATATAGCAAGCTTTTTAATAGGCTCATTAACTAATCTTCTTTGCTCATGCCCAAACCATCTAAGACACTATTTTTGTTCTATAGTTTATCTAAAATACAAGCAACTCCAAGTCTTCCTCTAATATCTATGTATTTTATGTCTTCTCTGCATTTGAACCCAAATTAAATTTGTAAAACAATTCTAATTCTAAGTACTTTCTTTAAGTAATTATTCTCTAAATAATGTGATGTCCTCCTTCAAATTTTATCACATTATGCCTTTAATCCCTTTTCTCATACTATTGAAACTTTGTATAGCTAAATTTATGACCATCAGTTGATGTTGAGATAATTAATGATAATGGCTACTCCATTTGGATGATTTTCTTTTCCTGAATAGAAATGTTTATAATCTTTGCCTACCCTTATCCACTTCCCATAACATCTAAGTCTTGATGTTGTAAATTGTTTCAAAAGGATGCCCTAGCAAACCATTGCTCATTTTCCATAGCAACCAGGTCCTATGATTACTGTGCATTGCATTTGAAGAATGTCTTAGGATCTACAAAACTTGAAAGAAAACTCATCTATAAGATTTGCCATAGCTTTACAACTAGTTGTTGACCTAATCTAACCCTCCTCCTTTCTCATCTTGGCTTCAAACTAGCAATGGTAGAGTTAATTATAATAAAGATATCTAAATTTTTTTAATAAATTATAACTCCAAACTATTTTCATTAAAATTCAATAAGCTACCTAACAAAAAGTAAAAAGATTATTACAAATTGCTGGGGTTGTTTCACAACTAATTTTTGATTTAAAAGCATGAAACTAAACTTATTATTTTTATTTTACTCATAAGTATCACATATATACTAATTATAGAAAAGTAAATTACACTTATCAAGTATGTTGATGTTTGTTAGGGAACCTTGATAAGCCTTCAAATGTAATAAATTATCTATAAACTTAATGCAAAAATGAACAAATAAGAAGGTAGATTACAACTTTATTTAACTATTTAGTGTAACTAAATGATAAATGCTTACTTTCAATTAATAGAAATATAAGCATTAGCATCAAGTAACAAAATATTACCATCGTTAATATCCTTTTCAAAAACATCAGAATTAATCATGCAATCTTAAGAAACATAACTAGTTGAAAAGAATCTTACAACTAATTCACATCTTTTAACTAAAGTGAGAACATTATATTTCTATCATTTACAAACCTAATTTGATCAAGAAGGATTAAGATAAAGAGAAGAATTTCATATGATTTGTAATAGCTTTAGTAATGATCTTATGTAACATAAATCGCCAAATTTTAGAGGAAGCCTTATTATTACTTTGTTAAAGCTTAGATCTTGTAGAACCAATGTTGAGGGCTTCTTTATAAAGATTGTAAATATCATTCCTAACAATATTTCATACACATAAAAATTTAAATAGGAGAGCCATTCATACCATGGGCTTTTCCATTACCAATGCTAATTAGTTCTAAAAATAGATTCAACTTTATAAAAAATCTTATTCATAAAAAAAATATTATTATTAAAAGAATGAATGAAAGTAAGATATTTTTTTCAATCCTTTTATTATTAATAAGACTAGCTTTAAATACTAAATAGTGATGTTAATGAAAAAATTTATTCAAAATAGCTTCCCAATCTAAACACTTCAAGGTCTTTGCATCTAATGGAATTTAATAGGTTTATTATCTTTCAAAATTCTAAAGAATTTTCTAATTGCTTAATTACCTATACCATGTCATGATCTACAAGCACAAATTTGTGTAGCTTGATCATTATGATGTTCATGTGGTCTAAAAGTACCTTAAGCAATACCAAAATTGCTCTTAAGTAAAATACTTAAGTATGTCCAAAATCAATGTGTGTCTCAAGACTAGAACTTTATTCTTATGTCTCTTTTTAACAAAATCTACTAATGATATTATTCTAACGTCATGTTCCAACATCCAATACCCTGAAAAATTAGATTTTCATTCTTAAATATTGAGTTATGGAATTGTGAAATTAAAATTAATCTTATGCCCTAGGGTTTTCAATATTAAGACTTTTGCCACTAAGATAACATTTTATAATGTGGAAAGTACAAAAAAAAATATTAGTTTATTGATGAGTAAGTTATTAGTTATAGATGTGAAAATTTTCTATTCAAATACTCTTAAAAATAATTTATTAAACAAAGATGATGAAAATTATTTAAAAATATGTAATAATTATGTGGGTGTCAAATCTAATAATAATACTAATAACCAAGAAAAATTCAAAGTACAACACATGCTTAACATTGAGTAGACAATATCAAAAATAATATGAAAAGAAAAAACATTATAATTTTAAAAATGTCTACTCGATTGTACAACCTTACAAATGATGCTTTGAAAAAATCAAGTGAAAAAAATTAATTGTTAGTAGTGAAGATGGCCCTAGTTTTAGCAACATTTACTTCACTTTCAATATCTATGCTTGAACTTAAAATACCAAAAGGATTTGAGATAGAGAGCCATGGCTTAATACCAATATTTATATCAAAGCAAGATTCACCAAAAAAATGGTATTGAAACCCAAAATAAGTGAAACATAGGTACACCTTCAATATTTATAAAAGTTTATAACTTAATGCTATTTAGGAGAATTGAACTAGATTTTGTGGCCTATTGTTACTAGGCTAAGACCTATACCACTAGGCTAACACTTCATCATTTGCCAAACTTCTAAATGACCTTCACCTCTTCGCTTAGTATTAATCTTACATCAAATAGTAAAAATTTGTCTTACAAGCTTTTTAGCCTAATCAATGTTTCCTCTTGTGCAAGTGAGAATGAAACCTGAAAAAATGAATACAAGTACACCCCAAGACATATAGCCAACATGATAGTTTAGATAACAAACATAGCCTAGTTAGTGTAATTGCAAGATCTACAAATAACAATAACCAACACACCCCACTAGAAGCATTGTTACAAGTAATTAAATACTCTTGAAAAAACAATGATACTTTAGAGAGAAATATTCCAATACCTATAATAACAATGAGGTATTAGCTTAGTGGTATGGGTCTTGGCTTCCTAACCCTAGGTCATAGGTTCAATTTTATTAGATAGCACAATAACTATAAATTAGTGTTTCACTAATTTCAAGTTGCAATACCAATACATGTGATAAAACAATGAGTTAACCACTTGAGCCACCTATCACAAACAGAAAAATATTTTAATTAATAATTAACTATTATATCTATATATCATATTTCATAAAAAATTTCTCTTAATGTCTTAATATGGTATGTTAAACTTCCTTGAAGTTTTCCCTGGATATAGTCTATCACAAATTTAACAAAAAACTGTATCATTTGGTAATGTGAAGTAAAACAGTGTTTTTTTGAAGTAAAATGTTGACGAATATGAACACACACGTATCGATCCTTTTGTTGGAATAACATCCGATGACACAAGGATTCTGATACAAGGACGCCACAATATCTGGCAATGGAATCCGTTTCCAAAGAGCAAAATTCTTGCCGCTCTTCATGCAATATCGCCTGTTTCATGCCCGGAAAATAGGAAACGATAACCACCAGCTACCAGGTCAATCCATCCCATCCGCAGAAATAAATATTAGGCCTAAGCCCTAAAAAACTATCGAAAACAGCCACCTTCAAGAATGCAAAATTTGCAGTTGCGGTCTACATCATCAGTAATCTATGATTATCATTATCTACGAATAATAAAAAAAGAAAGAAAGAAAGAAACCAACCACAAGTTATCATAACTTAGAAGTTTCATTGTGCAGTAGCTGAGCTCCAGAGCGCTTGGCTATGGATAGATAGCTAATGGTCAGCAAGTTTTTAACTCGGGGCCGAACAATATACAGGAATTAGTAACAGCAACAGAAACACAATTCGCAATTGTCTGTAAAAACACCATATTTTCAGGGAATCAGTGGAACCAAAAGACACAGAAGTGAAACCGCTGAAAACTTTAGGGTAATCCATGGACTATGTCTGTCTCCAAGCAAAATTGTGCGAAGGAGATAAACCCTCACATCATGATAGTTCTTCTGCGGCATTAATATGTACAGGAAGTGAAACTGAAACTGAAACTCAGAGAAGTCGTCAACAACAACAACAACCATATATGATTATCTGGTTCTGTTCTGGTTGGTTTGGATTTTTTTTTTGTTTTGTTTTGATTATTGATTCGGTTCACGGTACAAAATCGCTGAGCGACATATCGTCGGAGCCGAAGCTGGGAATAGACTCCAAGTGGGGTGAATTGGGCACACATGACGAGAAATCCAGCGACAGATCCTGTGCAAACAGATTCAGATCCTCGTCGAATGCCGCCATGAATGACGGCAGCGCTACCTCAGCCTGCGATTGTGCCTGGACCCGTGCCTGTGACTGTGACTGTGACTGTAGCTGTGCGTGAGCTACTCGACATCCGCCATTAATGTCGGTGGAGCTGCTCTGCTGCATCTTGCTGCTCACTTCCACGTCCTTGTCGCCGCTGCCTCCTCTCCCAGCTGATTGTGACAGCAACCCTCCTCCGCATTCTTCTTCACCCATGTTATTTGAACAGGATGGCATTCCTCGTGATGATTCATCCCTTCTTCTCCCCCTTATCATCTGCAAGTTGTGATGATCCGTGTAAGAAATTCTGCTTCAGTATATATAGAGATATATATAATCCAGAATAGTAGCAATCTGTTTGAGTCATGATTCATTTTCACATGGAGCAGCCAGCAGTGCAGATTCGCAGTTTTCTCTTTTTTTTTCCCTTTTTGTATTACTTACGCAGAAAGAAAAATGAAAATCAGTTGTGCTGCACACTCACGTATTTGCCCCCGGCGAGATCCTTGTAGAACATGATGAAATCTCCGGGCTGAAGCGCGTGGCTTTTCACAAACTCTCCTGCACGGGAAACGTAAGCCACTTCAAAACTTGAGCAACGCAGTTCTGCTATTGATTTCACAGTACATGGACTCGCATTTTACTTGTAAGCCTCCGGTAATTAGCCGACAAGAAACTTTTTAAAGTAAAAAAGGAATGCCATCGCTAGGTGTATTATCACAAAAATTCAAGTGCAATCATGTATTGTTTGCCGAAAATGGTGAAACAAGCAAGGAAGCAGCATATCTGCAAAGACAGTGGCAGAAAGCTTTATTTCTGGATTATCTCTCTGCTGCTGCGGAGGTGTTTCTAGAGCTAGAGCTAAAACAGCCAAGCGCCGCCAGAATATTCGACTTACCAGTATTCTCGAGGACGTACATACGGCTTTTGTTATTGGGCCAGTACCTGCAACAAACCAAGAAGAAGAAGAAAAATCAAGCAAGCACCCACCTCGCCTGGGTTAGCAACAGAAGAAGAAGAAGAAGAAGCGTGAAATGAAACATCATAATAATGAAAACTTGACCTGTATTTGAAGTTCCAAATCTGGGAAGTATGCATATCCTCCATGGATATCAGCATGCCCTCACGAGCTGTGAGAGTGGGCAGGTTGGCCTCTGCATCTTTCTGCAGAATAAGCAAAAAACGTGCACAAGTAAAATAAACTAAACTCGGATGACGAGCGATCCTGAAAGAAGAACTCAGTTGCTCAGAAATGGCAGACCAGAATTGCGAACAATAACCATGTGTATATATTTGTGTTTGTTACCTTGGGAAGCACCATCCTGCCCAGAGAGCCCACGTCGCTGTTACGAAGCTCTTTTTGCAGAAGGAACTTGAGATTCTTTTTGCTCGCTTCCTTTAACGGGGAAAGCAACCAGAGACGACTTATTATTACCAATAAAAATACCCAAAAGAAAATTTTAACAACTCGATGAAAACAGCTCAAAACAATGACGGATACTAGTGCTGCTGTTCAGAAGAACTCACAAGGCCGGTGGAATGGAGCATTGGAGGCGAAGAAGATGAAGAAACTGCTGCTGCTGCTGCGACAGTCGACGAAGGAACAGTAGCTAATGCCAAAACAGAGCGAGAAACCCTGAGCAGTTTGTTGCTGTTGTTGCTGTTCATGTGAGAATTCTGTGAATTCATACTCATATTCATATCCATGTCCACAGCCAGGCTTAGCAGAACACGCCTCTGTCTTGCCATTCTGCGTTTTCGATGGGCCCGGACTTTAGCTGTGGGTCTACCAGTCGCAGCAGCAGAAGCAGAAGCAGAAACAGAAGAGGATTGATGATCTTGCTTCATTTGCAGAGAACCCAAGTTCAGATTCATGTTCATGGCCATGTATGGCACAGCTCCAGCAGCAGCAGCGGCAGCCCTGATACAACAAAATGCACTAGCAATACTAAATAACTGTATGATCTAATAATAATCTACTATTATGACAATTTTTCTTTCTTTCTTGAATCCAATTATACATTGCATTCGCAATTGGCCAGGCCTGCTTCTTTGTTTTTATTTTTTTTCCTTCTGGGTAATGAATTGAGCAGTGATGCCACTGCAGCAATTAAGTTAGTGCCCCAAATGCCATTTCAGTTAATTCGGAAATTTCGGAGAATTTTGGTGGGCAAGATTCTAACCTGGGCAGGCTGTTGAGTCCAGAAAGAGCAGCAGTGGAGTCTGCATCGAAAAACTTTCCGTCGGAAGAAGCGGCTGTTCCCAAGCACAAGGCCGAGTCCGGGGACGGAATCGTACAATCAATGTTCGTCGTCGTGGTTGTGGTTGTAGCGTTAGCATTGAAGAAACAGCCTTTGTTCATAAACTGCTTCAGCGCAACCTCGTTATTTATGTTCATGGCGCCGTCCCCAAAATCTGTGTTCATGAACTGCACGCAATTTTACTGGAAATGGACGCAAGCAACGAATTCCTTGTTTTCTTTCTTCCTTCCTGCACGCTTCCGTGCTTGCTTGTATCTCTCTCTCTTCTGTGTTTTGTCAAATTTGTGAGGTCTGCTGGCCTTCTTTTTCCTGCGCTTAGCCAATGGGCAAAGCCACGTGATTCACAGAGATTAACATAATAGCGGGAATCATAAATCATCATCGCAGGTAGAGCCCCTGAGAGCTCACGCCCTGAAAATAAATATATGGGTTGGTACAGCCATTATCATTATTATGACAGGGCTATCTTGCTAAATCAAAACATGGGTGTGTGTGAGCGTAAGCACTCAATGTATTATCCGTCGTTCATCATCAAATCAAATGGGGGCCCTAGTCCAAGCAGAGGTACTAAAAATCTATTTCCTTCTAAAATAATAGAAAATAAAAAGCCCTTGGCCAGGCACAAGTACCTAAGCACAGATGCCCAAGGCATAAAAGTAGTGAGAAAGACTTCACACTTTGGCTGCAGCAGCAGAAGCATCATAAGAATTTGCCGTGGTTTCTTACGCTACCGTAAAAGCTTCTGGTTTCGTATGTGCATACCCAGTTATATAATGACACAAATGGAAGAACTCGATTTATGGACAGTTGCGGTCATTTCGTAGCAGAGGTTGTAGGCTGAAATTTACTTACACACAGAAACCCAGAAAGAAAGAAAGAAAAGGTCAAAAAAAAAAAACAAAAACCTGTACCTGCAGAATGGGCATTACTGGCGATGAGTGGCCAAGAACCAAAAACGGCCAAAGAACTAGACTTGGCTACTGTGGCCTGTTTCTGATTGTGATACTGATACCGCTGCTGTTGTTGCTGTAAAAAGAGAGAACTAAATCAGAAATCAGCAAAGTGGCATTCGTCTGGCTTTAAAGAGAAGAATCCAGATGAGGGTCAGTGCAGTGCAGTGCAGTGCAGTAGAGTGCAGTGCAGTGCAGTGCGTGCGTTTGGGATTGGATAGATGAATGCTCTCTTCTTGTTGGAAAGAAAGGAAGCGCATTTAAATGTGGCAAATTAACAGTAATAACAACACAACCCCCCAACTCAACCTAACATCCCAAACCCAAATCCAAACCCGAATACCCAAATCCAATCCAATTTTTGCAGAAATTGCGATTGTGGCAGTGCCAACACAAACACCCACGATTGCTGCAGTTTTTCCCGGCCCGGCCAGATTGACTATTTTTCTATACTGATAAAAAATAAAGGCAGAGTAAGAGTAGTTTCTTCTTTGCTTGTTTGCAAAAGGAAGACATCAACATGAGCGGAAGCAGAGAAAACATTGGATGCTTGCAGTGGCAGTTGGTGCCTATAATATATCAGCAGCATTGCCCCTAATTTTTCGACAAAAATGGCGCCAAGTGTTGGCCTTGCTAGAGAGGCCAAATTCTCCGTTTGGGTAGGCCTGTGACAGCCAGGCTGCTTGCATTTCTTTCCCTTCTTTTCTCAAATTTCCTTTCCTTCTTTGTTCCAGCTTAGGAACGAAAATTTTTGAAAAAAAATAAAATAAAATGAACAGCCCAGCTCGGCACTGTAAGTTCCAAATTCTTTCTGTTTTCCTTCTCTTTTGTTGTTTCACACCCGCCCTTCAGTGCTCCACTTGTGCTATTGATCTCTGTAACTCTCCAAACTTCTTTCATTCATGTTTCCTATGCCTGGTAAATATGGAAAATGAAATGTTGTTGTTGATTTTAGTAAGTGTTTTTCTGTGCTGCCAGCTACGTCTCATGATTTGGGTTTTGCCCCATTCTTGGTCCCTCTCGTAACCGGGTTAAATAAATGATCGTAATAATCCTCTCGAAATAATTACCTTACCAAAATGGGAACTGCACTGTGCTTTTATATTTAAATTAGCTGTAATTTGAATGTCTTGATTTGATTTGGATTCGCCTAATAACTACTGGCTGCTACTAGTATCTCGGATGTCCACTCAACGGATTGATGATGCGCACGCTGATCTGATAGAAAGTTCAGTATCTGTTTGCAACCTAGCAATTTTAATTTTAATACAGAACAGCAACATATTTGTGTTTTCAAATATTTTCATGGCCTGATGAGACTAACTTTCAGAACTCTTTTCTTATGAATGGCAGGCTTTGTCCCTCGTCTTCTCTGTACAACAATTTTACCACTTAAGTGCTCTGTGGATTTGGATGAACGCGCAGGTTTTTTCATGTTTTTATTATGAATAAAAACTTGAACGTTAAAATTCAAATTTCATATACATTAATCTTATTGAAAGTTGTTACGTTTTCATTAAGAGTTAAAGGTAGTCATGAGACATTGGTTGATTGGCTAAAACATGCAATTTGGATGAATCTATTGATGGGACACATTTCAAGGATACTTATAGTCATATAGTTTTAAATCTTCTACCTAAAGCATTGTATCAATTTTTATTATTTATTTGAATAATGGAAATGAAAATGAAATGCTTTTTATTACATCCAAAGGCCATTAGGATTTATTGGACATAAGACATATACATAAGGCATAAAGCAATGTATATGCAATAAGGCCTAAGGTAATATATCAATTTTTATAATCTATTTAAATAATAAATATAGTAGTAAGGCCTTTGGAGAAATCATCTGATAATTTCAACAACTAAACATAACAATAAAGTCTTAGAAGAATTCAAAAATTTTAACAAGGATGGTATTATGAAGGTAAACTATGACTAGAAAAATAGGGTGTTGAAAATCCAAATGCAATAATAAATTCAAAAGAATCTTAAAAATTGTTAAAGGGAAGGATTTGGAGAAATGATAAATATAAACCCAAGCAAAGCTTCAATTATTATCAAAAAAAAGTTAGAAGTAGCATCCATGATGGAGCAAAGTATTTGCATGTAGCTATTTCTATATTTATTCAAATGCTAAATGGTAAGATAAGAATGTGATTACATCATCTTTGAGTTGAAAATTAAAGATAGAATAATGCACAATAAGACCATAGAACATGTCAATTGTGCCTACAAGTTGTAGAAGATGAACAACATATATAATTAGAATGTTATAGAATATATTCTTCTTGACAAGATGACAAATTTTCAATAAATTATTTAAGCTATTGGTACTAGTTCTAGGTCACTATACAAAAAAAATGTTCAAATGACATAAATATTTAACAAATCTAGTATACTTAGGTTTTATTACTACTAATGCATTTTGTATAAACTAACTTGTCTAATAAACTAATATGTTGTTAATGTTTTATTGCTACTCAAAACCATGACGTAGGTACTTGCTAACTACTATAAGGAGTAAGAAATAAAACTACAATATTCTAGCTAAGCTACTAATCAAATTGTGTTATATATGCAATAGGTGAACCACATTTATAGGCATTTATTACAACTACAACTTCACACTAGTTATTTCATATCATGGGCTACAATGTCACATCTATGACATCATAGGTATCCAAAATTACAATTTTATTATTTATCATATCATACAATTAACTAAAAACTCATTCTCAAGTGATACAAAATTGGGATAGAGTTTTGTTATAAAATTTGTAAAAGTAATACTAACTAACTATAACTAACCTAACAAGACTTAAGTACTACATTACAAAAACTATTCAAACAGTTATTTTTACAAAAAGTAATAATAATTAGAAAGACATAAAAATTAATAATTTTTTGTAATAGATCTTCAAAATTTCGTCAACAATATCTTCATGTTGTTCTAGGTGATGGAAGTTCTCCATGTCTTAGTAGTTCTTTTGGTTACTTCATTAGCTTCTTCCTAGTCGTGCAAAAATGAGAAAGGATTATCATGAACTTCTTTTGATCCATTCATGCGTCCCACTTAGTGCAACCAAGCTTAGCTAGTTTAGAAGTCATTAAAACGTTCCACACATGATAGCTAGGAAAACATCATGTTGGCTTGCACAAACTAAGCAGGGAATGTACTACACTCTGCTATAAGCATCATTAACAACTCTTGTAGATATTGGTAATCTAATAACCTTCTTATAAGACTTTGAGCTATATATCTTTGATCTATGAATTTTTCCTTCAAAACCTCCAACTTCACATTAGCTACTTAAAGCTTTTATTTGCTTGGTCATGGAGCTGAAGCTCACATTCAAAGATGAACATGGTTGTATCTTATTTCTCCAATTTTATTATGACCTTACTAACTATAAGAATTGCTAAATTATCATATCTCAAGTTGGTCAATTCTAAATAGTTAATTAGGTTCTCGATTTGAAAAGCTTTCATTTTATGCTTTTCTTGACTCATTGCACTGATCACATCTAAGATATTTGGTTATATGATTATTTTAGGTTGTTGTAAGATGACATTTAGCTTGGCCTTAGCTACCTTAATCTCCTTTTCATTAATCTCTTTCTATAGTCCTACCTAATCTAGATAATATTTCTTAATTACTTTATGTTGCCTGGTGAGTCGCAATATTGGGTCGGTGATATCAGAGCCCGCCAAGCGATATCTAACACCTGATGTCGAAATATATCTCGTTGCTTATAAATAAAAGATTGGGGCACTTGGTTTCGCAGTTAGTTTTCTTAGTCCCTTAGCCAAACTCTTACAGTTTTCCCTTTCCAAAGTTAGAATTATTTCTGAGTGCCCGCAGTATGAGTCATAAAGTGAATGGATCTTTATTCGAGCATTGTGTGCCTGAGCACACCTTGTGATCGAAAATAAAGATGAACTTTGTGATAAACCTTGCAACATTTAGAATAGCTTAATTATTTTATTTAAATGTTATTTATTGTTATTAGCTACTCTCATTAGTGAATTAATGTGATTTTTATTGAATTGTTAATTATCAACGAATTAGCTCACTCAGTACGACCACTTCAAGCATACGTGGGAACACTTGGTAACCCAGTAACAGCTAGCATTTGGTAATCCCAGGAGTGTTACACATTGGTTCAAGATGTGTCTGAAGAGTGGGAATAGATGTTAATGTTAGGACTAGTTAGAGAATAGTTAACTAGTTAAATCAATTTAGTTATTAAATTATTTCATTTCTCCACTTTAAGCACCAGGAACATAAAACATAAAAAGCATAAAAATCATATACCTCAAGATTACTTAACCATACAATTGTGCCTTACAAGTAAGCTTGGGAAGACAACAATTGCATAACCCATTCTTGTTCTGTGTAAGCGCATAAGCACTTAATCCTTGGAGTTCAATTGGATTGCGTGTAAACGCTTGTATTCATATGGTTGGGTGTAGGGGTACCTCATTGCTCATCATTGGCACCATTGCTGGGGATTTTGTTGTTTGTGCGTTGATTAGAACTTAGGAAATCTTTCCATCATTGGAATGAACCCTTAGGGTTAGTTATTCTACAATTATCGAAAAAAGAGTATTGTACACTGAATAATCAATCATGTCTCCTTCTTCTTATGAGAGTGCTTCATTGACTAGGTTTGACACAATGAACAATTGGAGGTGTAATACACATGATGCCCCGCCAGTGCCCCAACAGTTTCATGTGGTATACGTTCATCCTAATGAGTATACACCAAACTTTATCTTTATCCTCCACCAGGATGAACAACTGCGTTGGTGTGATTTAGAAGGTAACATAGTGTTACCTCTTGATCGCTTAGTCCTAAGCATGCTTCTTCGTGCTCTCACACAAATTGGTATGCAACACTTATAGGTAGAATACGTTGTGCATGAACACAACTCGAGAGAGTATCGACCCACAGAGGTACAATGCCAAAGGGACTTACAACAAGAGAGACATTATAAATCTATGAAGGAAAAGTGGTCTCAGGATGTTCTGTATGTCCTAAGTGAAAACAAGGGTGGTGAACCTACCTCGGGAGGTTTTCCACAAAACGATGTTCCTCTCGTTGACTTCGGTCAAGGAGTTGTGTATTAGAATCTTTACTCAACTATTCATAACCAATGGACAAAAAGGGTCCAAAAAAGGAACACGAACACATGACATTGATAGACATTTCAATCATAATCACAATCAGGACCGAGACCACCAAAGAGAAAGTGACAAGTGCCATCATGGTGCCAGTCCTCCTTCCTCTTCGCCTTCATCATCTCTTTCCCCCTCTCCTTCGGGATCTGAACACAGTTGCAAAGGGAAAGACCATGAGGATAATGGTAAGCGAAACAGAGATCATAGACAAAATAGTCGAGAAAGGGGATGATGGCATTCCAGAGAAACACATCACGAAAGGAGGGAGAGTAGGGAATAACATAGGCATCATAGATGCTATAGACAACATGATCACGATGAACCCCTACTCGCTACCTGAAGTATGCTAGATATAACCGAGGCTGTTAGGATCCCACCAAGGCACCAAAAAGATAGTAGGATCAAAAGATTAGACATGAACAATATCCCATGATTTGAAGAGGGATACAATGCTGATCCTCAAAATCATTTACAAGCATTCTATGATGCATGTGCCTTGAAAAATATAGAAAAAGAATGGCAAAAACTAAAGTTGCTTCCACAAACACTGATCAAGGAAGCAGAAAGTTGGTACTAGTCCTTAGAATTGGAATCCATTCGTTGATGGAGTACCATGTTAGAGCTATTCAACGATAAGTATCAAATGTACTCCCATGTATCCAACCTACTTAAGAAAATCCAAGGATGGAAAAAAGGAGGACACAAACCCTTAGATGCTGGCATGGGCCAATATTATGCATTATTACATTGTTGCCTTGGCCATGGTTACTCATAAAGGAAACAACTACGCCATCTCATGGATGTGCTTAGGTACGAAATGCGAAGAACCCTTGGGACTTATGCCCAAGGAAGGCTATCTAAGCTTAGAGCCCATCAAATACAAAGATTGTTGGAGAAAGTTTCCAAGGAGGAAGGTGAGTTAAGGAAAAGAGAAAGTGCTGAGGAATACAATAGAGATCATTCCCTCTGAAAGAAGGAAGTTAGATTTTGTGAAGATGAAGAAGAGTCACCACTTGAAGAGATGGTAAATAGGAAGACTTTATCCATTCAAAAATTTGCATAAGATGTATCGGCAAAGGTAGATCAAATGTGGAACTCCCTAGATGATAGATTTCAAACTGTTATAAAAATAGTTGAGGAGTCTAGAGAGCAAAGTAGTGACCGAGAGAGAAGGAAAAAGAAAGAAGCTGAGTATGCATGTAACAAGAGTAAGGGCAAAGTTGCTATCATTGAAGAGGTTGTGGATTTGGACACAGAAAATGATGGAAGATGTGAGATATGCCAATATGACCACCCTAAAGGATGTTACCCAATAGTCTCACATCTATAAGAGTCTGGGGTGTATGTACTAAACCCATGATTAAACAAATGGTAAGCACCTAGAAGGCTACCTTATCCTCAAGGTAACCCAAGGTAGTTCCACCAACCCTTGACATATTATCCGAGTGGAGCTCCACCACAACTAAATGAATAGTATCAACAATGGAAACATCCACAATCATGGAGAATGTCATTACCACATCAACAATATCCTTACCATCAACCTAACCCATACGGGTACTACGTTTAGCAGCCGATTTCTCCACGTGACTCCACTAGTCACGGTGCTCCTCAGCCTCACTATCAAACCCATGAGTACTATAGAACTCCTTCTCCTAGGAGAAATGTTCCACAAACATACTATCCTTCTCATCCAACTGCACCTCTCCCACCCTTAGCTCCATTACCACTTGCTTCAACTATGCAAGGTGAGCTCCCTGCCTAGCCGTAGCAACATAACACTACAAGGGTTGTTAATCCTTAACCTACTATTGGTTCAAACAACTGCACAAAGAAGAGACATTTCTTTAGAACCAACAGTCCAACCAAGTTCTTATAGCCACAAGTAGCTAATTGTCCAGTTGCCTCACCATCGTTTGAATCTTCGGAGCTTCCTTCAAACTAAAAATTGCATCCAACACACATGGTCATGTTGACTCATGCCATTACTAATTGGATTAAAGCTGGCCATATTTCTAGGAAATACTCTGATCCTAGAAGTCCTCTTATATATTTGCAAATCGCTAAAAATGAGCCTTGCAAAGCTCTTTTGGATTCAAGTTTTGGTGTTAAATTAATCTCTCAAGAAATGTATAAAGCCTAGAACCTGCCTCCACTAAAAAAGAGTAACATTCATTTAGAGTTGGTCAACCAGTCCATCACTATCCCATTAGGACTAGTGGAGGACATTATCACCACTGTTTGTGGGTGGTTGTATCCAGCTGATTTCCTAGTGATTCAAGTCAACAACTGTAAAGGGAACTTCCCAATCATTATGGGAAGAGCATGGCTAAGCACAAATGATGTGTGCCTAGGAATACGTGATCTTTCCCTAGAAATATCAAACATAAATACATTTGGAAAGATCAAGAAGAAGAAAGTTCCATGCATCGCATATAGTGACATAGGGTGCAACTGCATGTAGAAGGCCTGGTTTGTACAATGCTTAACATTGCCTACATGCAACTAGTGTGCACAAGTGACTAACATACAAAGATGACTATATGTAGTAGCCACAAGACAGGAAGATACTTAGTGGCTGACAACTGACCGAGAGAGCGATTCAACTCTATGCATGGAACCAACTAAGAGCTTGACTTGTGCCTATGTTGATAGCATAGATGCATTAGAGAAAGTCCATCGCCAACTTCCAAGTCCTGACATCGAAAATATCAAGTAAGGGAAGTTGGAAATCCCTGACAAGTTTAAGCAAGAGCCCATTGAATTAAAACTATTGCCCACCGGTATGGAATGTACATTTCTCCAGAATGGCAAACAAGTAATCATTAATGCTAAGCTCGCTCCTCAACAAAAAGAAAGACTACTAAAGATGGTAAATAAATGGTTTAAAGCCTTTGCTTGGTCATATCCTGAATCAACCAAAATATATCTTAGGATATGTCAACATAGAATTTACACTGACCCCTCCATGAAGCCTCAATGACAACCACAAAGGCGACTGAACCCTAAGCAAGTGGTTAAAGAAGAAATTGAACAACTTCTAAAAGTTAGGTTCATCTACGCCATTGCTAATAGTGAATGGGTTAGTCCATTAGTCATTGTGCCTAAAAAGGAAGGTAAATGGAGGGTGTGTATAGACTTTAGGCTATTAAACATGGCAACGTTTAAAGACCATTTCCCATTACGATTCGTTGACCAAGTCCTAGATACCATTGCAAGGCATTACTACTATAGTTTTCTTTATGGTTACAGTGGATATAGTCAAATTCAAATAGCACTAAAAGACCAAGCCAAGACTACATTCACAAGTCCTTGGGGGACATTTGCATATAGGTAGATGCCATTTGGCTTGTGTAATGCCCCAACAACATTTCAACGTCTAGTTCTAAGTATATTTTAGCAGCAAATAGGAAATGATATGGAGGCCTTTATGGATGATTTCTCCACCTACGGAGTGGACTTCAAACAAACATTGGACTAATTAGAGCAAGTACTGAAACGATGTGTAGAAACCAACTTAAGGCTCAATTGGAAAAAAAGCCATTTAATGGTCTAAGAAGGCATTATGTTAGGGCATAAGATGTCACAAACAGGGATAGAGGTAGATCCCAAAAAGATTAAAGTCATCCAAGGAATCACTCATCAACCAGAAATTGTAAAAGGTATTCGATCATTCCTTGGACATACTAGCTATTATAGATGCTTCATCAAGAACTTTTCAAAGATTGCAAAACCATTGGTAAAATTAATGAAGAAGGATGTACCCTTTGAATGGACCAAGGAATGTGAGCTAGCTTTCCAAATCTTGAAGCAGAAGCTCATAGAGACACCCATTCTACAAACTCCTGATTAGTCCAAATCATTCTACATAATGACTGACACATCCAACTTTGCTTTAGGAGCCATACTTACATAGTTAGATGACCAAAAGTGATCCTATTACATTCACTATGTAAGTCGAAGTATTGCTGATGCACAACCCAACTACATCACAATAGAAAAAGAGTTAATGGCTATGGTGTTTGCACTAGAAAAATTTAGGCACTATGTATTAGGCTATAAGATATTTGTACACATGGATCATAGTGCAATTTGGTTCTTGATGAATAAACCAATGGTGAGCCCTTGCATCATATGGTGGCTCGTGATCTTACAAGAGTTTGATCTTACAATGATTGATCATAAAGGCACTGAGAATGTTGTTGCTGATCATTTATCTCGGTTACGATGGGACAACAAAGAGGATGAATATCCAATCTCTGAATGCTTCCTTGATAAACTCCTCTTTGTAGGTGTAGTAAAAAATCAATTAAGCACAAAGACAAATTGGTATAGTAGCATTCTTACCTATCTTCTCACACAAGAAACACCACAGGGGTTGGACATTAAAAAGAAACAACAGTTTCTTCATCAAGCCAAATATTTCATGGAAATCAATGAACACCTTTATAAGGTATGTTCCGATGGCTTGGTTTGATGGTGTGTTCCCGATGTAGATCAATTGTGAGTTCTCCAAGACGCTCTTGAGGGTCCTTGTGGGGGTCATTACGTTGGAAGATGAATAGCCATTAAAATCTTGCTTGCAGGATATTATTGGCCTACATTATTCCAGGAAGCTCATTACTTTGTCCAATCTTGTGAGCACTGCCAATGTGATGGGGGAATGACTATTAGAATTGAGGGTCCACAATAATGGATTCAACCTTTAGAAGCCTTCGACATATGGGGTATTGATTTTATGGGGCCTATTATACCAATGTCCAATGGAAAAGCCTACATTGTTGTTGCTGTTGACTATTTTACAAAGTGGGTAGAAGAAGCTACTATTATTAACTGTACATCATCTATCGTTGCACGATTTGTTCAACAACAAATTGTAAACAGGTTTAGCGTGCCTCATGCATTTATTTCTGATAATGGTACACATTTTATAGGTGCAACCTTTCAAAAATTAATGCAATGCTTAGAAGTTATGCATAAGTTTACTACACGATATCCTCAGGCAAATGGTCAAGCCAAAGTCACCAATAGGGAGATCACAAAAATATTGAAACAAACCATTAGCAAATATTGGTGAGACTAGAGCACCAAACTGAATGATGCTCTTTGGGCATACCGCTCCACATGGAAACTCCCTATAGGCTACTCTCCCTATGAGTTAGTGTATGGTAAACTTTCAACACTTCCTATCTAGGTTAAACTCTGTACACTATCTACAACATGTGACCTCAACCTTAACCTCAATCTAGCATAGAAAGAATGGTTAATGAACCTTAACTTGCTAGATGAAAACCAATTAGTTGTGCTATCATCTAATGAACTACATAAGGCCTTTAACAAACAACATCATGACCTAAGGATTAGGAAGTCAAATACCAACCAGGAGACAAGGTTTTGTATTGGAATCCCACACATGTGCCATAATGAACTAAATTTCAAACACTTTAGGAAGGACCTTATATCATTCATGAAACTTTTCCTTCAAGGGCCATGATGATCTATAAACCTGAAAGCTGGGATAGGAAATTATTAGTTAACATCTAGCAAACCAAACCTTTCCATGAGTCTAAAATGGCTAGTACTAACATTACCTCTATTAATGGACAACCTTGCTCATTATTTTGGATCTCCTCCTTCCAACTCAGTTGTGGGGAGATGGCCACCAATGCTAGTCATTCTGAGTCTTAGTTCTTTTTCCTTTTTTTTTTCCACATTTTTGTTTTACACATTCTTCATCTTTACTTGTTTTTGTTTTACACCATCATTAACATTTTTACTATTTCTTTCTCTATTACATTTTGTTTAAATTACTCTTACTCATCATATAATAAGTGCTCATGATGATGGATTGTATTATAATGGTGTTGATTGCTAATTTTTGGTTTTTACCTTTGAATTTCAATGTTGATACTAAGATATGGTTTCTTTTGATAAAATAGGCAATGAGTCCACATCACCCATCCATCCATACAATTCTACGGTCTCCCTTTGTTTTGGAAATGTACTGTCCCTTTTTCTAAGTAAACTTATTAATGAATTGGTGGCTTGATATTCTTCAAACCAAGGAAAGACTCAAATGGATTAAAAAGGGTGTGGCTTCAAGGGGATTCGACGCATTTGTGCTAGCTATTTTCTTGGGTACATGGATATTTTCATAGGTTTTCCAACATTCTACTATTGACCAATATCAGGAAGTTGATGAAATCAAATAAGTCTTTGCATGATATGGTTCTCACTCAAAAAAAAAAAAACTAGTGGGAATTCAAAGCACACCCCTTAGACATAATAAAGTAACATAGGCTACATGCACTAATTATGGCACTATAAAGACATGTTATCCATGCTTGAAGGTTTCCTCTAACTAAGGCCCTTTCTTACTTCCTGATTCTCTATCTTTCTCTTGTTGGAATGGTGGTGGCTCTGTGGAAGAATTCTCATTGCTTCAGGAGGATGTATTGGTCAAGTGTCTTGATGTGAGGTCACTAGATGTGGTTAGTTTTAATTTGGATTTGGGTTGAATTTTATTAAGTCACCTTAATCACATACTACACAAGGGACTTTACACAACCTTGATTTTGGGATTCCATTCCATTCCATTCTCTCTTTCTGTATTGCTTTCCATATTCCACCTCATTACTAGTTTTACGATTAGTCTATATCTTGGTTGACATGTTGCTATTCTTTGGTAAACTCTTGTGGGTAAGTTCTTAACCATTGTTCCCATATGTCATTCCTAGAGCCTACAGACTCTTTGGTTTGTGGGTGTGTCAGGGAATAAAGGGCATGAGCCTGCTTTGGGGAGGCCCCACTGGCATTCCTTTTTAGTGCAATTGTTAAGCTCTTTCCTTTAAACATTTCTTGTAATTAATAATTTATCGTTTCACTCCATCACTGACATCTGTTTTTGTTTTTGTTTTATTAGCTTCACCGTTGTTATTTCTCTCATCTTTCTTGTTTTGTAAGTTTTTCCATCCTATTGCTACTAGAGGTTCGCTCTTAGTCATGGGGGTCCTATCACAAATTTTTCCATTCCATTACTTATCTCACCCCTACACCTTGGGTAGTCATTAGTTATAAACCTCTAACTCAATATCTGCCATACCCACAACCTAGCCAATGTGCTTCATATTGAGGCAAGGTATCAATGACATTATATCTTATCTATCCTTGCTAATTCATGACTGTGTTGTGTGTGCAGATGGCAATCACATGAACAATGGACTGGGATAGAAGGGAGCACTTAGGATGGATTGGAGAAAAAAGCATTTACATAGGGAACAAGCTTGATCATGTAGCTATGGATGAACAATGGTATGTACATTTTTTTACATTGGCAACAATGTGTCTCATTTTATTTTTTTTCTCTCTCTTCAACCTATCAATGAGGGTTTGGATGTCACCTATGTATAGTGTTCACCACAATGGTTATGAACATTAGTGCTATAATATGTTTGTTGATCCATTTACTGAGCACTTTGAGTCTGTCATTCCATGTCATTGTCAGATTGTCGTTCAGTCAATAATCTCATACCTTCCCAATATGTTGTAAGGAACTTGAGGATGAGTTTTCATTTAGTTATGGGGGTATAATGAGTCGCGATATCGAGATCGTGATATCAAAGCCCGCCAAGCGATATCAGACACCTGATGTCGGAAACGTGTCTCGTTGCCTATAAATAAGAGACTGGGGCACTTGGTCCTGCAGTTAGTTTTCTTAGTCCCTTAGTCAAACTCTTGTAGTTTTCCCTTTCCAGAGTTAGAATTATTTCTGAGTGCCCACAGTAGGAGTCATAAAGTGTATAGATTTTTATTTGAGCATTGTGTACCCGAGCACACCTTGTGATCGAAAATAAAGACAAACTTTGTGATAAACCTTGCAATATTCAGAATAGCTTAATTATTTTATTTAAATGTTATTTACTATTATTCACTACTCTCATTAGTTAATTAATGTGATTTTTATTAAATTGTTAATTATCAATGAATTAGCATACTCAGTACGACCACTTCGAGCATACGTGGGAACACTTGGTAACCCAGTAATGGCTAGCATTTGGTAATCCCAGGAGTGTTACACTGGTTCAAGATGTGTCTGAAGAGTGGGAACGGATGCTGGTGTTAGGACTAGTTACAGAATAGTTAACTAGTTAAATTAATTTAGTTATTAAATTATTTCATTTTTCCACTTTAAGCACCAGGAACATAAAACATTAAAAGCATAAAAATCATATACCTCAAAATTACTTAACCATACAATTGTGCCTTACAAGTAAGCTTGAGAAGACAATGATTACATAACCCATCCTTGTTCTGTGTAAGTGCATAAGCACTTAATCCTTGGAGTTTGATTGGATCATGCGCAAATGCTCGTATTTGTATGGTTGGGCATAGGGGTACCTCATCGCTCATCATTGCCCTTCTTCCTTCTTCCATGTATCAATCTCAATAGTAATTTTCTACCTTCTAGCTTGAAATTTCTCTAAGATCTAATTTTGATTCTTCTTGTCAAACGGCTTAATCTCCAAATTATGTTTCATTATTTGTTCATAGATGTGGTGCAAGCTAACTTCAAGTTGCTCTTTTTCTTTTTTGACCTTCTCCAATGATTGACCCTAGCTAGAAAAGAATACCACAGTACCTTCTTCTTTTCCTTCTCTACTTTCTTCAGGATGACTGCTAATTGGATTAGCTCATTAGTATAAAATTAATTAAGAAATTTGGTGTTGGAGTAGGGAAACAACCTTGTTCAAACAATGTATTCACTTGGTTTAGGTGGTTATTAATCTCAAGATCCATGAAGGTGTGGATACCTCCAAATAGCTTTAGATAGACTATTGAGCTAGCAACTTAACTTATATACTTTCTTTGACTAGAAAGTATTATAAGTATTTTTTTTCTTATGTTAATTAACAACTAGCTTCCTCTTTTAGCTATCTTTCAACATTGACCAATAATCTTTAATAGTTTTCAATCATCAAGTTCTAGATCCCACAATTATTATAATAGAAACCAAATAGCTTTATGAAAAATGTTATGCTATAAATCAAATCCATCTCCTAACATACTTTCCAAAAGCTAATGTATTGCAAAAGCAATGTCACACAAAGCCAAGACCTAAAGAGAACGATTTATTATTCCAACGCTTATATTTCAAATTCAAAATAGCATATATTCCATATTATGCTATTCAAAATTAACACTTAAATAAGCTATCTAACTTAACATGTGTAATAAAAATAAGCTAAATATTTGCAAATAAAGAAAATAGCTCATTCCAAAACTATTGTTTACTGAAATATAAGAACATGTAAACCTATCTAAATGACTAGAAAGCTATTAAAAGAGTTAACAAATTCAAAGATAAGCTAAACTGGAAAAAAGCCTTCTTAATATGCAATTATAGTAAAATTATCTTTTACAAGCTTCTTTTTTCTTTCCTAAAATGTTCCCTCTCAAAGTTACAATTTACATGAAGCTTTATAGATTATCTTAAGCAATTATATCAATTACAATAACCAATTCTATTTATGGCTTAATTAATTTGATGACTTATTTGTACAAGGCTAAACTATTTGACAATTGCAAGAAAGTCTCAAAAGCCATTTTTAGTACTTGCTAAGATATTTTGCCATAACTATAAATAATATTAACTACTTAATTCATTTTGTCAGGTTCTAATTAGTCCAACTTTTAGATAACTTCTTCAACACTCAATTCATTAGCTCCTAACTCAAATAATGAATTGACCAATTTATTTAATGTAGCTTTCACTTCTATACAAGATTTCTTGAATTCAATTTTATTTTTGGTTAAATTTATTCATGACTTTAACTACTACCATCATTATGTTATCTAGAAAATCTTGCTTGAACTGTGGTAATTTATCTCTCATTTCTCTAGTTTTCATGATCATGCTCTTTGATCAATATGAAGAAAAAATATTTTAATTTTAATAATTGAAAGCTCTCTTGACTAAAAATATTATATGCATATTAAATGTTTTACACAAAAATTGTCAACTCCTTAGGACTATTCAATTTCTAACAAAAAGAAAAACCTCCCTAGCATTTGATACTAAAAAGTTGCTAACTTCTAATTAGTAAAAGGAATTCATCACTATTTTTTGAGGGCCATAATTTATCACAATAGATGGGCATTTTCTTTTTAAATCATTTTGTTTTAAAGTTATTTTTATTATAGTCCATTTTTTTAAGTCATGTTGTTTTAAGTCCTTCTCTAGATTCTTTTTAGCCTAAGGATTATTCCTTATCCAACTTTATCTTTGGTAGGTTGTCCCAAAGTAAGCCTTAGTTAAGCTTGTTTCCAAAGAAGGCCTTATTTTGCTTAATTTCTTTAAATTTTGTAGTAACTTCTTTTGTCCATTCCTTCTAAAATTTGAGCTTAGTAATTACCTCTTAAGATTGTAGCAGAAATGATTACTTTAGAGATTTACTTTTTTTGGTCTCTTCTAATTCTGAGCTCATACTGGCTAACCATTCCTCTAACTAGTGATAAACTTATTCTATACCTTCTAATAAATATTCATTTATTGTGACTATTTCTTTCATTTTCTCATTTGCCTTCTTAGAATCTTTAAACTCATTCTTTAGCCTTGATATTTCTTATATGTTCTGTATTAAGAAATGCTTAAGCTTGGCAATTCAATCATTGTCATATATTCAATATCTTTGACCAAAATAGGTATGGCTTATAACATGTCCCGATGGAGCATAACAAGCTTTTACCCTCCTATTAATGGATCATCTTCTTTATATGGAAAAATAATGCTATATTTAGATTCAAACTTAGTTTGATGCTTTTGATTCAAAATGATCTTTCCTTCCTTTTATTTCATCTTAAAGAATCTCACAGCTTCTTTCATAACATAGCCAGAAGGGAAATCCAAAGTAGTCAAAGCCAAAGATAAATCTTTTAGAGCTAAACTCTCTACTTGTTGTTGATCTAGCTATAAAAGCTTTTGTTGTTCTTGTTGTTGTTGCGCCTTCTTTATCTTAATAGTTTTAATTTTGGCCTTTCATGTAGCTTATGCTTTGGAGAATTAAATTTCATATAATGAATATCTTTCATCAGGAAAAGCCTCTTTTGGATTTTCTTGCTTCAATGAAAAATAATTATCTTACATAATCATTATATAGTTCTCAAAGAAATACTTGGCTAATAGATGCTCTCTACTTTAATACATCTGCATAACTCTCTATAGGCCTATTACATAATGATATTGGGAGCTTCATGGATAATCTTTTTATCAGTTTTCCTTTTACTTCATCCTTCACCTGATTTACTTATCTATCTAAAGCTCTTTAGTACACACTACCTATTTTATCACTTTGATGGATCTTCCTTGTTTTCATGGTTGAATAGATTCTTTTTGGGTAGACTAGGAGATCACACTATTCCATAAACATTTTAGTGAAACCCTTCATATGTCCTACATTATTGAATTTCCAAAAATCGAACTTCATTAGGAAAACTTCTTTATGCTTGTAATCATGTCTTAATGGGATTTTCCACATCTTTCTACCTATCTTTAGGATTACTAGATAAGGAGCTATGAATCTTGGTAGCTTTTAAGCTTAGCCTTTAAATCCTGCTATTAAAATCATTATATATATAACATGAAAAAATACAGCTCCTTTATAGTTATCCTTTACTTCTTCAATGATCTGTCAGTCCACTCTTGGAGGCAAAAATCCCATAATAAATTTAAAAAGCACTAGTAATGAGCTAGGCAAGATTCAGTGTTGGATACCTTTCAAATCTATCTTTCCTTTATTGTAGAGATTGTCACCTCATTTGTGACTGACCCGTGAGTCATATCTCATGGAGGAATAGTTCAAAGATCAAAAAGATCATTAAGATAATAAATGATTAGAATCAAATCCAAATAAATTTCACACTTATGACTGTCACTCATATGTAAAATCATGAATTTTCATCCTAACTTCTAATCACAAGTTCAATAATGGAAATTAATCATTAAATCAATATTGAAATCATAAATACAAGCATAGATCTCAAGGATCACAAGGGAGACTTTGTCATTTTTTACAATTCTACCTTGTTATCTTTACAATGTAGCAACCTTGGCAATTGTACAAATGACTCCAATAATCACCACAAGGCTCAACAGATCCTCTCTCAACAATTCTTCAAAGAAATTGATTTCAACTTGATGTGTTTATTACTTGGGTATTGATTTCTTTGTTTCCTATTCCCCCTCCCAATACAATGTGGAATGTCTTATTTATACTCCACAATGTGCAACAATGTTTTAAAATAAGTATTTTAATAATAGGTTGGCTATGATGCCAATCCATAATAATTAATGTAAGTACCAAGTCTAGCATCCTCAATACCTTGAATTAGCATGGAATCAACAAAAGCAGTGGAAGAGACGTTCTGGTGTTGGGATCTACACAAGTTGGAGTACTTTCTGTCGAATTTGTGCATCCTCTTCTCGTGCATTGTTTCTGTTTCATTATCTCCACATCACTAGCTTCCATCCTATCCTACTAGTGTAAGTAGATGCAAACACAAAAGCCTTCTTGTTGGAGAATTTGTGATGGCCCATATGACTTTACCATTGCTTTTGTTTAGAACTTGCCAATTGGAAGAACCTACCGCTATCGTTTCCATCATTTGAATGTCGATTATCTTGCTTGGGACTCGCACTTTCACTGTGATGTCTGATAGCTCAGTTATGACATTAGCACTATTTCATAGACTGATGGGGGTATGACATTAGTGGCACAATTTGGTAGATGCTTTGACATTGGAGCTACATCTAATGTAGTGGCAGAACTTCAGTTGCTAGCTCTAGCGATGGTGAGCATGTGCATGGTCTTAAGACTTGCAATCATTGACATTTCCATTCCTTTTCTAGTCATGGTAGCAACTTTGGTTGTTACATAGTGTCTTTGTTTAGGATCTCGTGGGTGATCCTTCCTTGGCAACTCATGTGTGTGGGTGGTAGGTTGCCTTGCATGTTACATGCATGGTAATGCTAGTTTGTTGTTGGTTGGGTTGTGACAAGCCAACGTTGCTCTAATAATATATATAATATTTATATACTTTATATATAATTCTTATATAATATCTATATATAATATAAACTATAATGTTTATGTAGTTTATGTAAATGTATATATAATTATATATACAAGTTATATATAACATTAATATATAATGTCTTTATATAATTTACATATATGATTAGATATAATGTTTACATAATATATATATGTTTATATATAATATAAATATAATTATAATCATATTAATATATAATAATATATCATATTAATTAGAATAAACTAAAATAAACTAATGATGAGCAGCGAATACCCCTCCTTTCAACCATATGAATCATAAGCATTCACGCATGATCCAATTGAATTTCATGGAGGGGACTAGTTGTGGCATCTAGATCATTATGTCTTGATTGCAATTCACTATCTTCCCACTTGGACTAGTGGTAGCTTTGTCACATATTATTTAGTCCAAAGTGAGGCATATGATAATTGATGTTGTTGCAGCCTTATGCTACTCCTAATGATAATAAAGAAATCAATTATTAAATCTAATTAACAATGAAAATTAAATTTTAAACTAGCCTATGTGCAATGAGTGTCCATTCCCAGCTTGTTGTACATGTCCTGAACCCACGTATCCACTACTGGGATTATCAAGTGCTATGCTACTGGGTGAACCAAGTAATAATGCCGCTGGGATTACCAAGTGAATATGTATTTACACTCAAAACTGGTTATGCTCATTCTGCCAATTCATTAATATGCATGGAAACATAAATATTAAGTAAGTATATGAAAAGTAAATTACATGGAAAGTAAATCTAATCTATGTAAAAGTATTGCAATGAATCAGAGTCAATCTCAATCTTATTGCCATTCAAGGAATGTGTCTAGGTACATTGCCACTTGAATAAGACATCACACAACTGACTTAGATCCACACTACGGGCACTCATTGACTATTCTCTAAGACTACAGAATAAAACTGTAAGAGTTTAGCTACTCTATGACAACACTATGTCCAAATTGTTTTCCCAAGAACTATATTTATAAGTCAACACACATCCCACAATATCGAATATCTGACATCGCTTCATAGCCCATGATATTGGGTGTCTAAGATTTAAGCTAGAAAAAATACAATTGATCATTCCCTCATGACTAAATGAAAACTCATCCTCAAGTGAACAAAAGGAGGAATAAGCTCCTTACAAAATATTGGGAAGGTATGGGATTATTGACTAATATGCAAACTATTGATTGACTTTGAATCCCACATTACAAAATTTTATTCGAGTGGATGCATATGAAATGATAGAGTGACAAAAAGTTTGGACAAACATTGAAGATTACAAAATTTACAGAGGTCTTCAAAAATTTGTTGAAGATGATTATTCTTGTTGTTGTTAGTGGTGGTAGACTTCCAACCTTGATTGTTATGTCGATGCTTCTTTGGTTATGTAGAACATTCTTGAAGGATCGATTGAAATTTCTTCTTATCATTCCATGGATCTAGCAAACCTATGAAGTTTGAGATACTATATTGGATGTGCTACAATTTGTTCATGGGCATATCCTCTATTGTCCCCTTCTTGGATTTGCTTTCATGTCTAGCAAAAGACCTTCTTCCTTAGATGTTTCTTTAGCATCACCTGTAGTCACCAAAGGATCAACATTAGTTTTGGTATCTTTTCCTGAATAATTAATGCTTTTCGGATCCCTTAGTTTTCATTTAAGTAGAAGGTGATGACAACATGCTAGGCCCAAGGCTACGAGGTAACTAAAATCATAAAGTTGTTCACATTATTTTGATCAATTACTATTAGTTACCATGATGTTCAAAAATAGGATGTTGGAAAAATTTCAAAAATTTCAAAGCAAGCATCCCTAGCCCCCATGACTAATAAGTATAACTTCAAAAGCACACAAGTTTTTGAATAATTAAAACCAAAGGTCTAATTCATAAGATGGCCAAGAAATATTGAACTTGAGGGATATTTTAATAGAAGAGTAGGAAAAAGTAAAAAAGTAATTGAAAGGAATGAGAAGTAGTCCAAAAGTATGCATAAATTTAGAGAAATTGTCATTGATGTTCTGGAAGATGTGAAGGTTAGTTCATAGCCATGATCAACAAAAGTTATACAAGTGGATCCTTCCCAAAGTAGGCTCCTACCATAATGCCCTTGTATAACCACTTCTATAGATGTCTATGGGCTCCTGAGAAGTTAAATGTAAATCATGCCTTTGTTCCAAACAACACATAACTACCATGGTTGGGATGTTACCCTATACTACATAAAACCAAAAGGTTCATAATCACATGCAGCAGTGATGTAAATAATGGGATGAGAAGGAATTGTAGAGATTGGGATGTAAGGTACTTGACCATGTCCACAATAGGTTCTTGTGAAAAATGTGATTAAAATGATTAGCATACATATCTGTCCAAGTTTAGACTAAGTCCATACCATGAATAGTGACCTTGCATTGATGTGTTCCTTCCCACCAACCATCATGAACCCACAACCACCACAAAGAATAATCATCACTCCAAAAAGAGAAGAAAAGAGAAAAAGGAAGGAAGGGCCTTAGTTAGAGGGGTGTCTTTAGGCATGAGTAACATGTCTTTTTAGCCCCATAACTAGTGCTTGTAGCCCATTATTATGTCTAAGAGACGTGCTTTGAATTCCCATTATTATTTTTTCTGTCTCTCTTTTTTTTTCTTTATTATTATTATTTTATTTTTTGTTTGTGTTATTTCTTTTTGATGGGAACCACACCAGCAAAGACTTTTAACTTCTTGTTATTGGTTGATAGAGGAGTGATTATACATTCTAAGAGGAGTCTTAAACCACATGAAGAAAGTCAAGAAGAGAATCCAACAAGTTTTCTTGAGGTCACACCCTTTGCCATTCCTACTTAGTTGTTTCCTCTTTCTTCAAGGTACAATGATCATTCATTAATTTTAGTTTCATGAAAGAAGAACCAAATTGTTTCCATGAAAAATATCTTTTATTCAGAGAACTAGAGGGATGGATAAGGTTGTCTCACTAGTTTACACAATTACTTACCCATTCATCTTGATAACATAGCACAAAAGCCCAACACATAGCGTTGACTTCTACATCATGACTTGGTAATATTATTAACAAAAACATAAAATGCATTCATAAAACATAAGGAGAATGACTCAAGAAAAGAGAAAAATATAAAGAGAAGAAAAACATTAAGAAATAAAAAACATATTAAGAATCAAAAAATTTTGGAAGAAATAAGAAAATGATAAAAAATTGTAAAAAAAAAAGTGAAAAACACTTATTAGTTCTTGAACCAAGATGGAGCATCTTCCCCACGACTAATCTTATGGACACATTCGAGAGATGGACCACACAATTCCCTTGTTATACACCATTGATTTCCCATCTATCATTGTTACTGATTTAATTAATCATGTGGTAGCACATCTAGCATTGGTGATAGTCTTGTTTGGATCATTCAAAGTTGTATCTTCATATGGACATGAAGGTATTTCCATTTTGGGGGATCTAGATGTGTTTTTTTCTTCATCTGGATTTTCTATTTTAATTCTTGAGTCTCTATGTTTAATATCCTCTTCTGGTGTATAATCAAAGTGTAAGATATCTGTGTCTAAGTCCTCTTTTTGACCCATTTTTTTTAAGTTTAGAACTAATAAGCAGATCAATTTCCTCCATGCATCTTTAAAACAATTTTATATTCTCATTTTCAAGCCACTAAGTGTCTTCTAGTTTTGTGGCTACTACGTAGACTAGTTTTTTCTGATACACTTGTTCCTTACCTTTGTTGTGGGTTGTGTTAAAATTTTGAATTTCTAGTCCACAACTGCATTGTTTACTATTAGTGATGCATGAATTTTCCCATATCTCGACAATGATAAGTTCATTGTTTATGTCTTGTGTTGGAGTGGTAATGATTGTTGGCTTTTTTATGTGTTTAGAATACATCGTTCCAACTAGGAAGGTTGTTGCATTTGATTGGCCTTGTGCTAGTTTTGATGAGCTAGTAGGTCCACGAGTGTTGTGCTTATGCATGGTGATGAGTTGTGTTAAGTTGGTTGCATCAACAAGGCCTCGTGGACTAGGCCTCATCGACGAGGCCTAGTTGATGCATCTTACCATGTGTTGATGAGGCCTCGTTGACGTAGTATCATGTGTTGGCTATAAATACGTGCTTGTAGCTACATTTATGGAATAAGTAGATTGTAGTTGCAGTGGAGCTCTTGCATTTTTTCCATTTGAAAGTTAGAATTTTTCCTCCAATTACCCCAGCAGTAGTCATTAAGTGTACGAATATTTATTTGAGCATTGTTGTACCTAAGCACAATAGTATGTGTGACAATAAAGATGAGCTTTCTAATAAACCTTGCATTGCTTTGGATAGAGCAGGTATTTTATTCATGCATTTAATTTTTTCAGTTATTTGTTAAATTATTTCAATTATTTTGCAAATATTTTCTAGCAATTGAGTTAGTGAAGTAAGTAAGGTAGATAGATTAAATACATAAGTATGACCACTTTGAATGTAACACGTATTTGCTTGGTTATCTCAGCAACATTATCACTTAGTACATCTAGTAGCATAGCACTTGGTCACCTAGTCATGGATACATGGGTTTAGGACATGTATGGAAATTGGGAATGGATACTTATGTTAGGATTAGTTAAATAATTAGTTAATTTAGATTAGTTAATCAAATTCCTTTTCATCTACATTTCAAGCACCTAACTATAAAACATAAAAATGATAAAAATCGAATGCCTCAGTTACACTTAACCATACCAATGAACGTCACAAGTGTGATTGGAAAGAAAATGATTGACCTTAAGGCTAGATTCACTTCCTAAAGGACTAGTGTGCTAGAAACGGCAAAGTCCATAGAATTCGACTGAGTTGCGCATGAACACTTTGTGATTCATATGGTTGGGCATAAAGGTACCTTTCTGCTCATCAGTGACACCATTGCCAGGGACTTTGTTTGTGGAATTAGCATTATTTAGGTCTAAGTGAATACCATTATATCATTGTATGAACCTAAAGGTCAATATCATTCCCACTATACATAGAATTCTAAAAGCACACTAATAATTTCATTTTTTTTGGAAAATGTCCTCTTCTTCTCGCAAGCACAAAGTTACCAAAACACTAGTGCCATAATAATGTAAGGCGATATACACTCATCCAAATGATTTTGTGCCAAATTTCACCTTCATCCTACATCAGGATGAATAACTATGATGGCATGATATGGAGGGCAACATCATCTTGCCCCCCTGATCGATCTATGTCCAGGATGCTATTCAAAATCCTTAAGAAGTTAGGCATAGTAGATCTTCATGAAGAATACATTGTGGATGGATATGACACTCGAAATTACTATCCCACTGAAACACAACTCAAGCGAGATTAATGTTAGGAGAAACTCCATGAAGCTACAAAGGGGAAACATTGCACCAATATCTTATTCCTACTAAATCAAGATGACATTGAGGATCCTCCTATTGAAGGTTCTCAACATGAAGATTCTCCACCCCTTGCTACTAATGGTGAGGGTAGTCAGCAAGATAACAATGACCATGAAGGCCACAAAAGTCGAAGGGGTGGTTGAAACCATCATTGGCATCATATATGTAACGATGATGATGAACCTCTATTGATGAATCCAAGTATGCTCAACATTGGAGAGGTAATGAAAATCTCAACTAGGAATATCAAGGATAGTCAAATTAAGTGCCTAGACATAAAAAATATCCCAATATTTGAAGGGGGATACAACTTTGATCCACAAACACATCTACAAGCTTTTTAAGATGCTTGTGCCTACAAAACATAGAAAACAAGTGGCAGAAACTGAAACTTTTCCCAAGGACACTCATCAAGGAAGCTGAAAGTTGGTACCAGTCCTTAGAGTCAGAATCTATCCATAGATGGAGTACCATGTTAGAACTATTCAATGACAAATACCACATGTACTCTAGAGTGTCTAATATGAGAAGGCAAATCCAAGGCTGGAAACAAGGAGCACATGAACCCCTAAATGCTGCCATGGATTGATATTATTAACTCTTACATTGATGCCTTAGCCATAATTATTCTCAGAAGGAAAAACTTTACCACATCATAGATGGGCTTAGAGTAGAAACTAGAGGAATCCTTGGCATGTATGCCCAAGGAAGATCTTCTAAACTAAGAGCCCATTATATCCAAAGGCTAATTGAGTAGGTAGCAAAAGAATAAGGTGAGCTACGAAAGTGAAAAAGTGTTGAAGAGTATAATAGGGACCTATCCATTAAAAAATGAGAGGTTTGATTTTGTGACAAGGAGGAGTTACCACTCGATGAAGTGGTGAATAGAAAGACCTTGCCCATCCAAAAATTTGTTTTTGACATTTCAACTAAGGTTGACAAGTTATGGGACAATTTGGATGAAAAGTTTCAAGCCACTTTGAAGATTGCTGAATAATCCAAAGAACAAAATAGTGATCATAATCATAGAAGGTGAAAAGAAGCTGAACGTGCCTACCAAAGAGGTAAGGGCAAAGTTGCTCTAGTAGAGGAAGTTGTGGAGTTTGAATTTGATGATGAAACTGAATGTGACATCTATCAATACAAACATCCAAAGGGATGTTGCCCTATAATGTCACACTTACAAGAGTTTAGAGTGTACACATTGAATCCTTGCCTAGCACATAGACAAACTCCAAGACGATTGCCGTACCCTCAAGGCAGCCCAAGGTAGTTCCACCAACAACAACAAGCTTACTACCCAAGTGGAACCCCTCCACAACCTTTTAACCAATACAGAGAGTCGTACCAACCACAATCGTGGGGAATGCAACCACCAAGGTAGTAATACCTTTATAGGTAACCAAATCCATACAAGTACTATGTTTAGTAGCCCATCTCCCCTAGAAGTTTTGTAAGTCATACATCATTCCAACATCACTATTACCCTCTAGAGTACCACCGAACACATTTTCCATCTACTCAAGGGGAGAATCCATATCCGTATCCTTAGCATCCTTCACATCCCTCTGCACCTACACCTCCACCTTCAACCAAATTACCTCTTGGTCCATCTATGCAGGGTGAGATTCCTTCATAGCCATAACAACGAAATGCTACAAGGGCTATACACTCACAACTAGTTTTTCAACCAAGTGGTCCAGATAATTGATCAAGGAAATGAGCTTTCTTCCAACCTAGTAGTCCTCTCTAGCCCTCACAACCTACTTTGGTTGATCATCGTACATCTCCATCATCCTCATCCTCTACATCAAATACCTTTGAATGCCCTTCAAACCAAGTGCTACCTAGGATCTGCACTATAATGCTAACTCATGCTATTTCTAACTAGATCAAGGTTGGCACTCTTTCTATGAAAAGATCTAACCTAGGAAGTCCACTTATCTATTTATAGATTGCTAGACAAGAGCCATGCAAAGATCTTCTTGACTCTAGTTCCAGAGTTAAGCTCATCTCCCTTGACATGTATAAGGGCTGGAACCTACCACTTCTTAAGAAGAGTAACATCCATCTAGAATTAGCAAATCAGTCAATGACTATTCCTTTGGGATTAGTAGAGGACATTGTGGCCACAGTTTGTGGGTGGTCCTATCCTAATGATTTCCTAGTAACCAAGGTGGACAACTGCAAAAATGACTTCTCCATCATTATGGGAAGGGTTTGGTTAAGCACGGTCAACACGCAGATGGGTATACGGGACCCATCTTTAGAATATCTAAGGAAAATAAGCTAGGAAAAATTGAGAAGAAGCATATTCCATGCATCGCGTATAGTGATAATGGATGCAATTTGGTCCATCAAGAGCACATACATTAAGAATGCAATCAATGTGTGCAAGAGATCAATATTCAAAGGTGTCTTTATACAATAGCCACAAACCGGGAGGGTACCCAGTGGCTGATAGTTGATTTTGATAGCAACAAAATATGCAAGGAATCAACTAAGAGTTTAAATTTTGCATATGTTAAAGGCATGGAAAAAATTGAGCAAGTTAATTTCCAACTCTTTGATAAAGATGATGATACCTATTGGGGAGAGTTGGAAATTCCTAATCACTTCAAGCAAGAGCCCTTAGAGCTAAAAACTTTACTAGTTAGTATGAAGTATGCATTTTAAAAGAATGGTAAATTGGTCATAATTAATGCCAAAATTTCTCTTGAACAAAAAGAAAAGTTGTTGAAAGTGGTGAACGAACAGTCAATAGCATTTGCTTGGTCATATCTAGAGCTAACAAGAATCGATCCAAGGATACGCCAGCATCGCATCTACACTAATCTAGCCATGAAGCCTAGAAGGCAGTCGTAGAGGTGGTTGAATCCCAAATTAAAGCAAATTGTCAAAGAGGAAATAGAATAACTCCTCAAGGAGGGTTCATCTATTCAATTGTGGATAGTGAGTGGGTTAGCCCACTCATAATTGTACCAAAGAAGGATGGAAAATGGCAGGTTTGCATTGACTTTAGGTTATTGAATATGACAACGTTTAAGGATCACTTTCCTTTGTCATTTGTAGATTAAGTGTTAGACACTATATTTGGGCATTGTTATTATAGCTTCTTGGACGGTTATAGTGGCTATAAAAAAATCCAAATTGTGCTAGAGGATTAGGCCAAGACAACATTCACAAGTCCTTGGGGGATGTAACGACAAAAAATGTCAGCAGCTGGAAAATACCAAACAAAATCCCGTGTACACAGTTTTAACCACGGATCCGTGCGAGGGCTATGTTGGAAAAACAAATCCACGACACCCTGAACGGTCTTGCTGATCAGACAGGGAGTTACTAATCAGTAAAACGATGGAGATTGTGAATAACCCGTGGATCGATCTGATTCGACGAGTCGCAAAATGAGGGGAAAACAACGTAGACGAATATAACGATGATAACGTTAACATGATAAGAAGAGGCAGACACGAGAGAAACGCGTGGTTTCAAGATCTACGCTTTGACTTGAAGAATAAATGTTTTGGATATCACATTACAATGGGGAGATCCCGATTACTTGATGTGAAGCAAGCACAGAATAACAAGAAAACTATCCAACCAGAAATACAGAATGAAGTCCGATCTACCTCGTAGGCCAAGGATGGGATGCAAGGAAGGTCAAGTTCTGACATCTACCGATCAACTGTTTTTGATCAATAGAGCCTGCAAACCGTGCAAGATGATCTTGCGATCTTTGATCTGCTCCTTTTGCTTTGGGTAGTCTCTGCTCGGAATTGTCAGCGATCACCAATGGAGAAAGTTGTGTCTTCACCAACGGACCGATCGCTCCTGCTGCCAATGCTCGAGCGAAATGTGCTCTGTCTCTGCTTTTCTGTTTGTCTCTACTCAAAAAATGCTAAGTGCTCTGATGCTTAGAAAAATGCCCTTGCTTTCTTTGATGTACCGACCCCGTATCATTGTCAACTGGAGTATTTATGGGTTGCGACGTCCTGTGGAAAAGGTGCAACCCTGATGACGTGTGTCCCGAACTTTTCGGGTACCGTTGACCTAACCATTTTATGTCAAGCTTTGTGATTACGCACAATACGCTCATTTGCGTACTATGCGTGTGAATAACAGATGTGCATCGGGCATGTTTCAGCTGACTTTGGGTTGCATTACGCTCGTACGCATTGCGTCACATACAAGAGCGTAATAAAGCATGAAGACAATAGATTTAAGCTGCTTTATGCTCGTTTACGCTGCCGTGCATAGTGAAGCGTAAGCAATGATTATTTTGACGATGACTTACGCTGACACACGCTACGTTGTGTAAAGAGCGTAAGGCGGCCAATATGTAAATGAAAAGAAAAGTGTCGATCCACTGTGTGTCGTTGATCTCTCTTTGACTTGACTTTTTCGATGCCCATTACGCTGCCGTGCACACTGAGCGTAAACTCGGCCTTGAACAAAAAACTTAGTAAAATATATGAGAAATCGCATATTTACGCTGCTCAAGCCTCTCCTCATGCTAAAGTAAATGGCCTTCTGATGTCAGACTATGTTAAACAGAATCACGCTAAGCGTCATTACGCTGTGTCGCGTGATTCTACGTAAAAAGAGAAAACATAGTAAGATTGGGAGTTTGCAAAGGGAGTCGAAGACTTGATGCTGCGCGCCTGTTTGTCTTGCTCTGCCTTGTTCTCCCTTCTAAGCTTCTGACACGTGCTCTCGCCTGCATTGTGAATCTTTGCCTAAGGTCGACTCGCAATTTTCACGGTGTTTCAATGGCCCCTCTTTGTTGACGGTTAGAGGACTTGCCTGAAAGACGTCGACAAAGAATACGAAACACCAGATTGGCAAAAGCACCCACAGTGTCCATCCATGGCTACTCAAGCGCTGCCCTGTCAACATAGAAGAGCAAAGGTCGAGGGAACGGGAGATAGGATGATATAGTAGGAAACAGGTTCGGGGAAGACTCAACAGGAATGCTTCCAGATGAGCATGGTGCATCAGTCTAAGATTTCTCTGTTGCAGGCTATAGCAGGAATGCTTGCAAAAGGAGCACGATGTGTCACTTCTGCGATATCTCTACTATGACATTTAACTGCGTTACACCAGCTTGATTACAGTGCGAGTGCGAAAACGGGTGTTGCGTATGTAACTTTTGCATGCAGGAAGCAGGTGGTAGGGATGAAACAAAACAAAAGCGAAGGGTAGGATTATGAGGAAAAGAGGGATACGCTTCTAAGTGGACAGGCGAACCGGAGCAACCATTTCAAAACGTTGTTCGTACTTCGCCGCTCAGATGAACACACCTTTGAGCGACATCTTTGAAACAAGTATCCTGCAACCACAGAAGAAAACATAGGATACCATTGTTCATCCGAACAGCAGGCGAGGTTGTTGAAACAAGTGTCAACGGAGGCGAGATGAAGTGACCGGGCCGGGAAGGAAGAACTGTAGCTCGAGGCCAGAGTCTTCTACCTTGACACTCTGCCCAGCATATCATCACCAAAGATCATCAGACCTGGCACACCTGACTGGTTATGTAAAGAACTAGCCAGATGAATCTATGAAGCCAGGGCCTGATAGCAATGATGAGCAGAAATCCCCAAAGTCGCAATTGATGGGAATGTCTTCGGGGCTCTGGGCAGTGGAACTGACCTCTCAGAGGTACCACTGCTGGAATGGGCGCGGTGAAGGTATCTCCGAGGGGTCATTAGTATGCCCTTCGGCACATCCGAGAAATCAGTAGGATGCCAGTGGGGTAGCGGCGCTGGGATTGTCCTAGTATCCCACCCTGCTTGACATGAAGCTGCACAGGGATGATCACGCTTGCCTGATTTGCATGGCGGCGACTTGTAAGTCATAGTTTTAAGTCCTGGTAGACTGTTATTACTGGTTTTACATCTCAGCAGACGGTTGCTTACCTTTGCCAGTTTTGTGTCGTGGCGGACAGCCGGTGCCAATTTAGCGTCATGGCGGACGCATGCAAAATATGCCAGTTTTTCGTCTTGGTGGAGCTATATAACACTGCCAATTTTACGTTGTAGCGGACGGTTACAACTTGCCAGTTTAGCGTCGTGGCAGATGGTTAGTACTAGTTTAGCGTCATGGCGGACGCGTGCAAAGAATGCCAGTTTAACGTCGTAGCGGACGTTGGTTGCCAGTTTAGCGTCGTAGCGGACGATGACGGCCATACCTAATATTCACGTTGGAGACATTGCTAAATGTAATACCGCTTCAGATATATGTGATTGACAGGATTCTGTAACTCACTGCCATTGACGTCTACTAATCNATATGTGATTGACAGGATTCTGTAACTCACTGCCATTGACGTCTACTAATCTGAATGCTCCGTTGCTGTATGCATCAATCACCAAGAAAGGGCCTTCCCAGTTTGTAGAGAACTTACCTACTGGTTCGCGCACGGCTTTGAGAACTAGATCTTCTTTCTTGATCGGGCGCTACTGAAGGTTGTGACGATGTTTCTATCTCTGTTTGTCTTGATACTTTTCAATCGTATCAAGTGTCTGTATCTGCTTCTCTTCCACTGAATCCAAATCCATTATCCGAGACTCGGTGTGTTGAGCCTCATTTATAATGGTGGAGAGGACCATTCTCAGAGAAGGGATTTGCAACTTGAGAGGCAGCACTGCTTTGGACCCGTAAACCAGGCTGTAGGGCATACTACCTGTAGCTATCCTACATGTAGTACGATACGCCCATAGCACATAGAGGATCTTTTCGTGCCACTGTCTCTTGTTGCTGTCGAGCATTTTCTTGAGGTGATTAATGATAACCTTGTTTGTTGCTTCAGCTTGACCATTCGTTTGCGGGTAGTAGGGGGAGGAAAAAGATTGTCTAATGCCAAGGCTATCATAGAAGGATTTGGTTTTCGTGCTACTAAACTGTGGCCCGTTGTCGATCACAATAGTCATCGGGAGACCAAATCTGGTTACTATATTATCTAGGATAAAATGGCAAATCTCCTGAGATGTGATCTTCCATAGGGGAACAGCCTCTACCCACTTCGTAAAATACTCAGTAGTGGTAATTATGAAGCTATGACCTGCGGAAGATTTCGGCATGATGGGGCCTATGATGTCCAGTCCCCATCGTTGAAATAGCCAAGTTATCTGCATTGTATGTAATTCGGTAGGTGACACGTGTATGAGATTTGCGTGATGCTGACACGTGTCACAAGTTTTAACCTTCGTCAGGCAATCCTTTTCCATGCGTGGCCAGTAGTACCCTAAGCGATAGATTTTTAGAGCCATAGCCCGTGGTGCTATGTGTCCTTCGCATAGTCCCTCGTGAACTTCGCCGATTATATGTTGCGCTTGGTTTTTGTCGATGCAAGTAAGCAGCATGCCATCAAAAGAGTGTCTACAAAGAGTACTGTCTCCTATAATGACGTATTGCTGAGCCCGCTTGCGGACCGCATCCTTTTGGGTGCGTGTCAATTCAGGCGGTAGCTCGCCCTGTAAGAGGTAAGTCTTAATGTTGTCGTACCATTCTGGCGTGCTTTCCTCGAGGAGAGAAGATATTTGCGCCGCCTAAATGATAGGATCTGTGCAGTCTGTTATTAATGCAGGGCAAGTGTCAAATAGGTGTGCAGGTACGTTCAAAGCCAGTGTAGCCAGTGCATCGGCCAGCGTGTTATCAGTGTGTGGCGCATGTTGGGCATCGATGGTCGTGAACCGCTTCAGAAGATCTTTAGCCTTATCGCAGTAGGGTTGCAAATGTGCAGCTTTGCAGGCGTAGACTCCTGTGATCTGATTTATGACGAGCATCGAATCACCCCTAATCGCCAGGTGTCGAACATCAAGTTCGCTGGTAATTAGTAATCCCCTGAGGAGCCCCTTGTACTCTGCCACATTGTTCGTACAGGGGAAGGTCAAGCGATAAGCGTGTAGACACACATCCTCAGGTGATAGCGTAATAATAGAGGCAGCACTGCCACCTCTGGTGGTTGAAGCTCCGTCGAAATACAACGTCGCCTCGGGGCCTGTCAAGATAGGGCTTAAACTATGTACATGTTCATCCGAGAACTTAGGTTCTATAGTTGCGTGGTTGTTAATTGGTGACGTTGCTAACTGGTCGGCTATCGCTTGGCCTTTCATAGAAGATTGGCCAATGTAATGCAGATCGAATTCTGCCGTCATAGCCTTCCAACGAGCTATTCTACTACTCTCGTATATGTTTTGCGTAATGGCCCTAAGGATGTTATTTTTACAGATGATGTTAACTTGGCTACGAAAAAGATAATGTCTACACTTTTTTAGCGTAAATGCTAATGCTAGGCAATTATGCTCTACTTCGTTATACCTCGTTTCGTACGTAAATAGAGCATGACTCAAGTAGTAGATGGGTGCTTCTGACCCATCATCCCTCCTTTGACAAAGTAATGCTGCTAATGCTACGTCCGAAGTTGCGAGGTAAATGTAAAAATGTAGGTTCCTTTGTGGTGGGAAAACCGTGGGTAAGTGTTGCAGTTCCTGTTTTAGGCTGTCAAATGCACGCTGGCAATCGAAATTAACCCCCTTTTTTAGCAAATGTTGCATAGGGTGTAGCTCGTCGGTTAGTCTCGAGATGAACCGGCGTATAAACTGTAATCGTCCCTGGAACCCACGTAATTGTGTGAGGTCTGTGGGAGGTGTTAACTCGACAATGGCTTTGACCTTATCAGGGTCAACTCGTATGCCAGTTTTCAACACCACAAACCCCAACATGCGTCCGGTTTTGACTTCGAATACGCACTTCTTTGGGTTAAGCTGGAGCTCGTATTTAGAGCATCTTTTGAGGACTAACTCCAGGTCTTCTGAATGATCTTCTGACTTTAAAGACTTAACAACTATATCGTCAATGTAATCATTCAGTCTCCCTAAGAGGTAATCGCTAAATATGTATGTCATGGCTCGCTGATACGTTGCTCCGATGTTTTTTAGGCCAAAAGGCATCATGGTATAGCAAAAAGTGCCCCAGGGCATCATGAAGGTCGTGGTTAACTGATGTTCTGGGTTGATGCGAATCTGGTTATAGCCTGAAAAGCCATCCATGAAAGACAGAAGCGCATGCCCAGCTGTAGTATCGACTAGTTGGTCGATACTCGGTAGTGGGAAGTTATCTTTGATTGTGGCCTTGTTCAAATCTCGGAAGTCTCTGCAGATGCGTATGCTTCTGGTCTTCTTTGGAACGATCACAATGTTAGATACCCAATCCAAGTAATCGACTGCGCGGATGAAACCAGCCTGATACAGCTTAGTGATCTCATCACGCACAGCTAGCGTNGCCTGATACAGCTTAGTGATCTCATCACGCACAGCTAGCGCGATCTTTGGCTTGATTTTGCGTACCTTTTGCCTAACTGCTTTAATCTGCGGGTCTAGGATTATGTTATGCTGGATTAACCTGGGATCTAGTCCTGGCATGTCCTCATATGACCACGCAAATAGTGTGATGTTGTTTTGCATGACCTGTTTTATAACATCGTGCGTTTTTTGGTCTAGTAAAGAATTGACTTTAAGCGTTTTGGCTTCACCCTTACGCGTAACTATAGAAACCTCGTTAAGGGGGTCTTCAGTTATGTCCCCAGCCTCCAGGTCTAGCGTGCGCGTCGACTGTTCTGGCCATTCTGGGGAAGTTTCCGACGTGGCTATGGTTACGTCGTTCAAAGGGGGGTTAATTTCTACTAGTGTAGGGTCGAATTGCCTAACTACTCTCCCATATGGGCCTGTCTGAGTTAGAGGTGCTGGAAATGTTGCGTTCATTTGCGAAGTGTCTTGCAAAATCGCCAAATGCATAACTAATTAGGAGAAAGCATGATTTGATGTAGGCAAACATGGAAAGCTAACAGAATTTTGAATATTGTAAACAGGCTGTAATCAATGCTACCCGATTACGAGGCGATAAGATGTGGTAGTTTACCGTCATTTCGGACAGTGGCGCATGCGATATCTGCCGCATTAATATCTTGATTTTCGGGTTCCGTTTTAGGAAAGTTCCATTGAAATCGGATATCAAGTCGGTGATTCTCGCATATAAGTAAGTGGTTTTTGGTGAGAACAGGCTGCTGGCTATCGTGAATTCGAATTCTTAGCTGTTGCTGAGTGAGAGGGGAAGGAGCAGAAGATTGGAGCGTGTAGTTTGTGAAGATTGGAAGAAGTAAAGTTGTGAAAGTTCTGAGGCTGTTACAATGGCACCTAAGGTCAAAAGGAAGAATGCAAAATTGGCCAAAATCGATGAGGTGCAAGGAAATCTGGAGCACATTTCGCAGACGGTGGTAGAGGTGCGTGACCCTATGCCTTTGAACTGGTCGGCCATCCCTTGCACGCTTATGTTGTTTTAGTGTCTATTTTTGGTAGTATTTTTTGCGTAAATGTGGATTTCAAATTATGGACCTCGGGTTAAGGTGAGGGTTTGATGGGGTTGCGTGTATCGCCACTGTTAGGGACAAACCTTGCGCTATTGCAAGGGTTTGGGCGATTTCGGTATAGATAACTAGGTGTGGTTTGTAGGTTTTCTGTATTAGTCATGCAAATGTAAATCTAGATGTTGATTTATGTATTGGGTTTTCTGTACAGCATTACATTAAATCCTATTCTGATTATCTTGGATATTGTTGGGGTTTTGTGTTGTATAAACCCCATCGTCCCCAATGTCCCTCCCCCACAAATGCGGTTGCATGGGAAGGCCATATGGTTTCGATGGGGTACACTGGAGTTTCTGCAGTTCTTACTGCGTAACTACAACGTCATTGTATGGTCTAATTTGTCCGGCGATATTGCCGGTGCCATTCTGGAGCACCTCCTGGTGGGTTCTGCACAAGGGATCCTGGCTTTCCTGACAGACGGAGCTATCGATACTGGTCATCTTGAGGACCAAGAACCTAGCGTCCAAGGTTTAAGGTGCTTAAGTTGGATCTGGGGAATGGCCCAGTTCAGCTGTTATCATGCATATAACACTCTGTTCGTGGCTTGCCATGTCTTGACCTACTTTCAAAACCCACCAGGCACTGTGTACTACTCAGGCGGGTAAGCAATTGTGTTGGCTATATTGTTACATGTCTATTGTCTACGTTTTGTAAAGCGTAAACAAGTCTATGTGGTATGGTATAGGTTTTTCATTCATGACAACAGGTTAGTAGGAGATGGTGATACGTTGTCATGGACCGAAACGACAATAAAGGCGTTCACCTCAACTAGCAATGTACGCGCCGGTGTGATGGGGCAAATTGGCTTCGACATGCGTGAATACCCCACCTGCTATGCTGACTCTTTTGAGAATTGCCAGAAACTCGGGTGGCTACATGATGACTGGACCCTGGATCCGCCCCTTACCGTTGAGGACGTGCAGAGGGACCTTCCGCCCTTTCCCTTGCCATTTGGATCTGGTAAGACTACTATGTATTCTATTGTTGCGTGATGTAGTTGTGCATTGTGAGCATTGCGTAATGTAAGTTTTCGTTTGACCTGTGTTTCACGCTGTTCAGTTAGGGAATCCCGGGAGATTACCCTTACAATTTCCAGCCGCAAGGCGAGCACCGTCCTCTTCCGCTACGGTGACATCAAGGACGCCCAACGCTGGCTCAGCCACTTGGCGGCCCCAGTTGCTGTGACCACCAAGATCCGAGAAGCGAGACTAATGCACCTATTTTTATCCACAACCCTTGATGTCCCCGCGAGTGAAATGTTGACCCTAGTCAACTCCTTCAACGAAAAGGCAGAGCGTTTTTGCACGCGCGTGCATAACGTGCGTGTAAGTTTTGATATTGACGCTGAGCTCTTCGAGGACCTTTTTGGCGTCCCCTTTAATGGCCTTCCCATAGATGAGAAGGCGAAGAGGAATCTTGACTGCCAAGAGTGGCTGGAGGAGTGGGTAAGAGTCAAGAAGGAGCCTAAAGGGTTTCCTTGTGAAAGATTCGAATTGGGTGTCGCCAAGACAATTTATCCCCTTTTCCAGGCTCGGACCTTCCGCAAAACACTCTCTCAAGGGAAGTTCTTTTCTATAGAACAGACCCGTATTATGCGGGAGGTCCTAGAAGAAGGGACCCAATTCGATTGGGCAAACTATTTTGCTAAGGGACTGCGCAATGAGATGGTCAAGCTTCGCAAGAAGCTTGAGTCTCGTTTCAATGTGCATTACACCTTCTACATAGCTTGCCTTTGGTGTTTTGCTGAGTTTTTGATCGTCCAAAGGAATGGGGTCTGGGTANGCGTTTTGCTGAGTTTTTGATCGTCCAAAGGAATGGGGTCTGGGTACAACAGGACTGAGACCAGCTATTCAAACCTTGGATTACCCATATCCTCGGCACTACCCGTAGGCAGGATCCACCGGAAGGCATTGGGGAGTCGCTGTCTATAACGACCAAGGGGTTGGTGGCGCCTCGAGTGCGAGGCCTCGATAGTGTAGGCAGGATAATGCCTACTTACACTGGCGATGCCTCACGCGGGAAACACCTAGCGGAAGAAATTGTAGAACCTGCAGCTCGGCGTAAAAGGCTCCGTATAGCCGAAGCTTCTGCGGAGCCTGGGAGCAGTACGGGTCGAACTGTGGTGATCAGAGTTCAGCGAAGTAAGCCTCCGCCTGGTAAGCATGATGGAGATATATTGAAAACTGTACTACGCAATGTTTACTTAGTATGTTTGGAATGATATATTAAATGTATTTTGATATGACCAGTGAAAACTACGGAGCAGTTGACCCCTGAAACAGAGGCAGTGGTACTAAGTCGTGGGGAAGGGGCCTCAGTTTTAGAAGAAGAGGCCCCAGTTGTTAGAGTGAGCCACGCACAGACCCCTGTGCATGAAGAGGCCCCAGCTACTGGAACTAGCGACGCACAGACTCATGTGCGTGAAGAGGAAAAGGAGGCGGAAGATGTTGGCGAAGTCACCACTGCCACCGGTAGAGGTAATAAACGTGTTGGAAATTTTGCAGAATTCTATTAATAATTAAAGTTTCTAACTTGATTACGCTACAGGAGAAGAAGATGCATCCACATCTGTTGCTGTGAGCAGAGCGTGGAGAGATTTTCCTGACAAGTTTGCCTTCATGGAAGGTGTTGTCAGTGATATGATCGAGCGCCTCGAGCGCGTCGAACCTGGAGCTGGTATGTTATGGCTGTAATGAGTCTGCGATATTATACAGTGGTAATGTATCACCAATATTGATGATTTTTTCTGTTAGGAGCTCGCCTTCGATGGGATCCCACGGAGCCCATTGATTTGGACACAGTGGAGCCTCCATCCGATAGGGTAGCCGTGCCACATCACATTTATGAGGAAATGCGTAAATGTGCGTTACGCTCGACATGCTCCTTATGGGAGAGTAGGGGCGTAAATGAGAATTTATGGAAAAGGCTGCAGAGGTCAGATCAGAGGATTGAGTCGCTGACCAAAGAGGTCGGAGACCTGAGATCATGGTGCGACTTCCTACAGGCGCGGGAAATGGGCAATGAAGACTGGCGCACCGCTGTTATCGACTACTCCCGTTATTGGACTGCCATCAAAAATAGCGTGCAAACCAGTAGGGCGTTGGTAGAACAACGGATGCAAATAGAGCTCCTAGCTCAGAAAAGCCAGGATTGGAGGGATTATTGTGCAAGTGTGCAACAGTGGGGGCAGAAGGAAAAGGACCACAAACATGTGTATAAGTGAGACAGCATCGCTTATCATAAACATTATCGCGATTCTGCCGTCAAGGCTCAATCCCTAGAAGTTTTCCTGGACATCATCGGAGCTTCCGAAGCCTTCAAGAAGTTCGAAGAGCAGGTGACTGTAAGTGCGTCCCTAGAAAGGGAGATGACTCTTCCTGGGGGGCAAACTACAATCCCTACATTGTTCCCGGACCCACCTCACTGGACTGATGTAGAGAAAGGGAAGGTGAAGGCTGGAGCTGCCCTGGGAGATGGAGCGCGGTCTGACCTATTTGAGGAGGAAATTATGAAGCGCCTGTGGGCTGGTTTGGACAAGCTTCCCTTTGCTGCGGAAGCAGGACCGTTGCAAGTAAGTTTATGCATGACTAAGTTTGCATTTTCTAATTATGTTGTTAAGTCTTGTCTAGCTAATATGTTTACTGTATCTAGGTACCGGCAGAGGATAGGGAAGGTGAGCAAGCTGAGGATCCAGTGCAGGAGGAAGAATGCAGTGATGAAGAGCGTTCCCCTGTGGAGCCGGTGCCAGAACAAAGACCCCATGAAGAGGAAATTCTTCGTGAGAGAATACTTCCCAGAAGAGAAGGTCCACTAGAAGACGATCCCTTAGGGCTAGAGCTGGACTTAAGGGATACTGGTGACAGCGGCAGTAGAGGAAATGCGTAATTATGGTTTACACATAATTTTATTGATGTAAAATCAAGTGGTGTTTTGTGAATGACTGAAAGACACGCTATAAGACCTGGTGGTTGTTTTAAGTATCAATTAATTTATTTTTCTCTTATGTTTTTTACTTGCAAAACGTGAGCGTAATTGTTAAGGATTTTGCCTAAGTTATGCCGATGAAATGGAAAAGCTAGTTTAAGGCCATTGCGGGCCGTATGCGTAAACTGGAGATTAGTTTTAGGCCATTGCGGGCCGTCAAAAGCGTTTGCGTACTTTGAGAACTAGTTTTAGGCCATTGCGAGCCATGGCTAGTTTAAGGCCATTGCGGGCCTACTGCGTAATACGGAAAACGTAAATGGTGAGGGTATACAATCCTACGTAATTATTCTAAAATGATGTAAAAGCATGAATAGCATGCGTAAAAGAAACGTAATGACGTAAGAAATGACTAGCGTAAAAATCGAAAGCGAATGTAGCGTAAAAATGTATGAAATAAAACAAACTGCTAAGTGTAAGCCGCAAGAACGTGTAAAGATATAATGATGCGCGCAAAAGCCATTGTTCAACCATTAATACGCAATTGTCTCTTAATGGCCTTTACGTCAAGCGTTGCGTAAGGGTGGGGGGACTTATGATTTGACTCCTCTACGTCGCCATCTGGAAATGGCAGGTTGGCCCAGGCGAGACCGTCATCATTGACGTCAGCTTGTTGAGGGATTTGGAGATGGATCTGATCATCAGTGGTTTCTATCTCCGAACCCCGCTCTTCTTCAATGTTATTAACGGTCCTGGGGGTGATTTCATCACCGCGTATTACGACCTCCCCTCCGGCATAGGGCAGGTGTATTTCTTGGTGTATCGGTGATGAAACCGCCCTCATTTGGGCTAACTACAACCTCCCTAAGATCAAGTTGAACCCCGGCATCTCCTCGACGACTACGAATGTGGCATCCGTTGGGAATTGATCCCCTGCCACAAACTCGATACACACCATGCCCTTGACCTGAACCCGTGCCCCGTTGAACGATTTTACGTAAGCCGTCGTCGTGGGAGTGATCTGGTTGACCAGACCCAGCCTATCCACGATGGAATAGGGGATGACGTTTGTAGCTGCGCCATCATCCACATGTACCCTTCGGATCCGGTATTGACCGACCCGGATGGTGATGAACATAGGTTCAGTTGTGACCTGACCCTTCTCAGGATCGTCTTTGATTGACTCAATGTGGAAGGTCAGCGAGGTAGGCGTAGGTTGCTCAGCTTCGAAAGAAAACATGACAGCATGTATCGCTTCCTCCTCTGCTGGCAATCTTTCATCCACAGATATGGATGTCAGCATGCGAACCATAGCCTCACGGTGTTCTCGAGATGTCATAAGTAGGTTGTAAAGGCTCAGGGTTGTGTTTTTTTGTTTGAGAGCCTGTTTGACTTGCGTAAATGCATCGAGGAGGTCCTTCTCTCGGCTAGGTTGTTTGTCTCCCTTGTCCTCTTCCATTCAGCCCAAGAGACGGATCTCTCGAGGTGGAACGGTGTCTTGCCAAGAGAAGGCGATTACGTTTCTGCGCCTTTATCCTGTTTCTGAGGTAGAGACGAAGGCGCAGAGGCCAGGGGCCTAGGCTTAGGGAAGCTGAGGGTAGAATGGTCTTTCGTTGCGTTAATAGTTATGTCCTCTCCCTTTCGCTTGGGAGGCGATGATTGACTGTTCTGGTTAGAGGTCTGCCCCTGCATGAGAGGAGAAGCCTGTGGTTTTGGCGCCCTGATAATGAAGGGTGCCCTAGGAGTGGGCACGGACGAAGCCGCGGCTTTTCTGTTGCTGCGTGACTGAGGGTGTATCTAAGAAGGTGCCCATATGATGAAGGGCGGCCTGGAGACACCACTGGCTGCCGATGAAATGGTTGCCCCCCCTTGTGAGCTGGCAGGCACACGCAAAACAAAAGGCTGTTTTGGCGGTTCCCTCCTCTCATTGTCCATACTCACCACAGTGATTGTATAAGGATCATCGTTTGCGTTTAACAGGTCCTTATATACGTGCAATGTTTGGTTTTCTGGGCATGTCGAGTTACTGCTGTCTAACTTGAGTAAACCATCATCCAGCATACATTGAATGTCGTCTTTCAATGCCCAACTGTAATCCATATCGTGACCACACAGCTGGTGGTAGTCACAGAAACGGTCCATCCTGAAAGATCTCGGAACTGGTGGTTCGTTAGGTAAGGCTAGAGAAGGGTTCTTCAGTAGTTCACAATAACATATGTGATGCTTCAGAGCTTCCTCGGACACCTTCTTAGGTTGAATGTGCTCTACCCCTAATAGTTGTTTCAACAGTTTTGAATGCTTTACAGGTAGGGCTGTGTACTTTGAGCGATCTTTATGCTCAAAGTTTGGTTTTAGCTGGGGGGCCTTTTCAGGAGCTGCCGTGTCTTGGCTGGTTCCTGCACCAATCGTAGCCTCAGGAGGCGCTATAGGTGCCTTCTTGTTCTTGTTCTTTGCACTCTCAGTCAACACAGCTACTGTCGTTGTTGTTGCCTTACCTTTGTCTTTGCCCTTGTTGTGAGCATTCTTGTAGGCGACATACGCTAGGTCTTTGCTGGCCTCTGCAGTATCTTAGATGCTTCTAACTTGAGCGAAGGCCTGATGTAAAGAGTTGGGGGAAAGATAGTATAGCTTTGACTTAATAAAGTCATTAACTGCTCCCTTGAATATAGCAAGTAGATGTGCATCTGCGATGGGCTCACGGATTTCATTCAAGGTAGCATTCCAACCCTGTATGAACCTCTGGACTAGTTTGAGCGGGTCTTGTTTCACCCCCATGAGCTGATCCAACTTGACTTCCAGCTTTAAGTTGTATTTAAAGCAGGTCACGAATTATGTCAGCAGCTCTTCCAAAGTTGAGATGGAAGAGCGTGGGAGGGCTCGGTACCAATCCAAAGCTTTCCCTGTCAAAGACATAGCAAAGACTCGAATAATCGTGTGTGGCCACTGTTGTAACAACAAGGATTCAGATCTAAAGGTGACCAGGTAAGCGTTGGGATCACCCTCCCCATTATACTTGGTAAAATGAGGTAAGGACATCCCTAGTGGCAACGATAGCATAGGGACCGTTGGACTAATAAGGTCATCCTGGTAAAAGTCCATGATCTGAATGGTATCTGAACCGACGGCTTTAAGGCGTCTAACCTCCTTGGTAAGAGTTTGGATAAGCTGGAAGGCTTGGTCCAGACCTGTTGCTGGAGGTGCCTGTGTAGAAGGCATTGGAGGTTGGACTGGGTGGGCGGCACCAGGGAATGGAAACAAAGGAAGATGTTGGCTGGCCATTGGTGGGGCAGGGATCCCAGCAGGCAGGGGGCCTGTGAAGATCACCAGCCACCAGTTTGTGAAGAGGAGTTAGCTGCCACCTGCTACGCAAGATAAGGGTACTGCGGGACCACCTGTGGAACATGCGTTGTGGGTGCAACGGAGGGTTGCACGCCATACACCACAGACTGGGTATGATGCGCTGTCGGGTTGGCCCACTGACTTGCGGCAGGCTGTTGGACGTAAGTTTGTGGCTGAACAGCTGCGGTAATCTGTTGAATCAGAGGGGGCGGAAGCGACAAGGTCTGCGCCAGGCGTGTTGTGGATATGGTGTGGGGTTGGATTTGCGGGATGAAATGGGGCGCGGTGGTAGCTGGAACCACTGCCAGAATGCTGAGTACGCGAGGTGTTGAAACCGCCCACACGTTATTATGGGGTATTTTCATTTGCATCCCAGATGGCTGTGCAGTGGCTTGCGAAATGATTGGGAAATGCGTCTGCGTGGTCATGGCTGGGTCAAGAGGAGCGGCCTCTCCGTTGAAAGGAAACAGGGGATTGATGTACGTGTGGGGGCTCAGAGTATGGAACGAATGTTCCGACTGGGCTGCCAATTCATCCTCTTCCTCCTCCCCATTGTTGGGCTCCAATGTAGCCCGTGAAGCCTGACTCTTGGCCATGACCAACTATGTTATAGTTTCATATTGATGTTCGGTCAAAGGAATGATGTCGTAAGCTGTCGGGGTGAAATTGTGACCTCCTCGATGGATCATTTCGAAATTCCGCTTCGCCTCGATCTCAGCTCAGCTAAGGACAAGCTTTTCCTGGATCTTGACGCAAATGAAATTGTACTCCTCAGGAGTTATGACCGTGAAAACAGGGTCTTTGCCCTGCAGTCTCAATGACCTACGCGATGGTCCCTGCGGTCCCGCTGCACCAAAAGCTAGTTTGGTGACAGTGATAGGGTTCACAGATGTGGTACCCACATCAGCGGCGACCATGGCGGTTGTGGTTGTATATACGAAATCCATTGATCAAGTGGATTAGCTATGACAAATGGCGGATCTAATAAGCGGCTGACAAAAGATCGCAAATAGGCTTTCTACCCTGTAGGATTCTAGAGGAATCGTTCCCGTGACCGATCTACACAACGCGATTTACCGTAAACTTCCCTAGAGGTATTACGTTTACGGTTTAGGGTATAGATAGCTAACAGGGCTACCCGAAAAAGACGGATCGGAGGTTCAAGCCCTCCTTCTAGCGCCAGAAAACTGTAACGATAGAAAATGTCGGCAGCTGGAAAATACCAAACAAAATCCCGTGTACACAGTTTTAACCATGGATCCATGCGAGGGCTATGCTGGAAAAACGAATCCGCGGCGCCCTAAACAGTCTTGTTGATTAGACAAGGACTTACTAATTAGTAAAACGATGGAGATTGTGAATAACCTATGGATTGATCTGATTCAACGAGTCGCAAAATGAGGGGAAAACAACGTAGACGAATATAACGATGATAACGTTAACACGATAAGAAGAGGCAGACACGAGAGAAACGCATGGTTTCAAGATCTATGCTTTGACTTGAAGAATAAATGTTTTGTATATCACGTTACAATGGGGAGACCCCGATTACTTGATGTGAAGCAAGCACAGAATAACAAAAAAACTGTCCAACCAGAAATACAGAATGAATTCCGATCTACCTCGTAGGCCAAGGATGGGATGCAAGGAAGGTCAAGTTCTGACGTCTACTGATCAACTGTTCCTGATCAATAGAGCCTGCAAACCCTACAAGATGATCTCGCGATCTTTGATCTGCTCCTTTTGCTTTGGGTAGTCTCTACTCGGAATTGTCAGCGATCACCAATGGAGAAAGTTGTGTCTTCACCAACGAACCGATCGCTCCTGCTGCCAATGCTTGAGTGAAATGTGCTCTGTCTCTGCTCAAAAAATGCTAAGTGCTCTGATGCTCAGAAAAATGCCCTTGCTTTCTTTGATTTGCCGACCCTGTATCATTGTCAACTGGAGTATTTATGGGTTGCAACGTCCTGTGGAAAAGGCGCAACCCTGATGACGTGTGTCCCGAACTTTTCGGGTATCATTGACCTGACCATTTTACTTCAAGCTTTGTGATTATGCACAATATGCTCATTTGCGTACCGTGCGTGTGAATAACAGATGTGCGTCGGGCATGTTTCAGCTGACTTTGGGTTGCATTACGCTCGTACGCATTGCATCGCGTACAAGAGCGTAATAAAGCATGAAGACAATAGATTTAAGCTGCTTTACGCTTGTTTACACTGCCGTGCGTAGTGAAGCGTAAGCAATGATTATTTTGACGATGACTTACGCTGACACACGCTGCGTTGCGTAAAGAGCGTAAGGTGGCCAATATGTAAAAGAAAAGAAAAGGGCCGATCCACTGTGTGTCGTTGATCTCTCTTTGACTTGACTTTTTCGACGCCCATTACACTGCCGTGCGTACTGAGCGTAAACTTGGCCTTGAACAAAAGACTTAGCAAAATATAGGAGAAATCGCATATTTACGCTGCTCAAGCCTCTCCTCATGCTGAAGTAAATGGCCTTCTGATGCCGGACTATGTTAAACAGAATCACGCTAAGCGTCATTACGCTGTGTCGCGTGATTCTGCGTAAAAAGAGAAAACATAGTAAGATTGGGAGTCTGCAAAGGAAGTCGAAGACTTGATGCTGCACGCCTCTTTATCTTGCTCTGCCTTGTTCTCCCTTCTGAGCTTCTGACATGTGCTCTTGCCTGCATTGCGAATCTTTGCTTGAGGCCGACTCGCAATTTTCATGGTGTTTCAGGGGACTTTTGTATATTGTAAAATGTGATTTGACCTATGCAATGCCCTTGTAACATTTCAATTCTTTGTCCTTAGTATCTTTTAATAGCAAATCAGTAGTGGTGTTGAAGTCTTCATGGATGAATTTTACACCTATGAAGCTACCTTTGAGCAAGCCTTGGACCAACTTAAGCAAGTACTGAAGAGATGTGTAGGGAAAAACCTATGGCTCAACTGGAAAAAGAGCCATCTCATGATCCAAGAAGGCATTGTTTTAGGGCACTAAATTTTGTAGAAAGGGATTGAGGTAGACCCAAAAAAGATAAGGGTCATCCAAGGAATAACACACCAACCAAAGACTATTAAAGATGTTTAATCATTTCTTGGACACATTGGTTACTACTAGTGATTTATAGAGAATTTCTCTAAGATTGAAAATCCATTGCTAGAGATTACAAAGAAAGATGCACCTTTCATTTAGATCAAGGATTGTGAACACACATTCCAAAAATTAAAGGAGAAACTCATAGAAACACCAATCCTACGAGCACTAGATTGGTNAAAGGAGAAACTCATAGAAACACCAATCCTACGAGCACTAGATTGGCCCACACCATTCCATATCATGACAAATGCATCTAACTATGCTCTAGGAGTAGTGCTCATGCAAATGGATGATAAAAAACATCCATATTACATCCATTGCGCAAGTTGAAGCATTGTGAGAGCATAGATAAACTACATCACCATAGAGAAAGAACTAATGGTAGTGGTGTATGTACTAGAAAATTTTAGACACTATGTGCTTGGTTACAAAATATTTATGCATACAGCCCACAGTGTAATTTGCTTCCTCATGAATAAGCTGACAGTGAGCCCCTGTGTTATATGGTGGCTCATGATCTTGCAGAAATTCAATCTTACTATGGTAGATCAAAAAGGGACTGAGAATGTGATCACTGACCACCTCTCTCACTTAAGATGGGATAATAAAGAGAAGAAGAGCCTGCTCTTTGATTAGTTTCTAGACAAAATCCTCTTTACAGGAGAAATAAGTGAACAAATGCTTGCAAAAGTAATATGGTATAATGGCATCCTCACATATCTTCTCACTTAAGAGATGCCACAATACTTATATTTTAGAAAGAAGAAAGAATTTCTCCATTAGACCAAATACTTCGTGGAAATCAATGGACACCTTTACAAGGTGTGTGTCGATGGCTTGATCCGTTGGTGTGTCCCTGACAAAGATCAATTGTGCATTCTCCAAGATGCTCACAAAGGACCTTGCAGAGGCCACTATGTAGGGAGACACATGGCCATAAAAATACTGATGGTAAGATGCTATTGGCCCAAAGTATTTAGGGATGCCCATCAATTTGTTAAGTCTTATGAACATTGTCAATGTGATAGGGGGATGACTGCCTACATGGAAGGTTCTCAATAGTGGATTCAACCACTGAAACCTTTTGACATATGGAGTGTTGACTTCATGGGTCCCATCACACCCATGTCAAATAGAAAGGTGTATATTATAGTAGCAGTTGACTACTGCACAAAATGGATAGAAATAATAGCCATTATTGATTGTACATCATCCACTACTACCAAATTTATACAAAAAAATATCATGAATAGGTTTGGGGTACCACGTTCACTAATTTTTGATAATGGAACTCAATTCATAGGTGTCACATTTAGAAAGTTAATGCAATGCTTAGGGGTAGAACATAAATTAACGACACCTTACCATCCCTAAGCCAATGGTCAAGTAGAGGTAACCAACTGGGAGATCACAAAAAGACTAACGTGAACCATTAGCCAATATAGGAAGGATTGGAGTACAAATCTTAACGATGCTTTCTAGGCTTATCGTTTAACTTCAAAACTTCCTATTGGCTATTCTCCCTACGAGTTAGTGTATGGGAAACTTCCAACACTCCCAATCCGATCTGAGCTCTGCACACTCTTAATAGCTTATGAACTAAATCTTGACCTAAGTCTAGCACAGAAAGAAAGATTAATCAACTTGAATGTGTTAGATGAAAATTGATTAGTGGCCCTATCCTTGAATGAGGTGAACAAGGCATTCAAAAAGCAATTTCATAACCTTAGAATAAGGAAAGTAAAACTTCAACCAAGAGATAAGGTTCTCTACTAGAACCCCACACATGTACCTCAAAAGGCAAAGTTTCAAACATTGTGGGAGGGACCTTATATAATTAATCAAACCTTTCCCTCTAGGGTCATGTTGATCTACAAGCTTGAATGCCCAAATAAAAAGTAGTTGGTCAACATCCAATAAGTAAAACCTTTCCTTGAACCAAGATAAGCCAGTACAACTACTGCCTCAACACATGGACAACTATGTTCTATCTTTCGAATCTCCTCCTTCCAACTTAGTCATGGGGGGGATGGCCATCTGTGCTAACTATTAAATTGGCTCTCAATTTTTTTACTTTTTGTTTTTTACATTTTTTATTTTTACAAATTATTTATTTGATAAATTCTTGATTTTTCAAATTTTTTAATTTCACACCATCTTTAGTACTTTTGAGTTTTCTTGACTATTTTACATTTTCTTATATATCTTTCTTTGTTTGGTTTGATTTAAGTGTGATATTTCCTCATTTTTGCTAATAAAAATTGATTTATCATCATAGGACATAGTGCTACTATTGCTGTTTACTAATGATGGTTTATGCTTAATGTGTGATTGTTGATGTCTGGTTTCTATTTTTGAATTCTAATGTCTAATGACTTTGACATGGTTTATTTTTCATGGAAGAGGTAGTGAGTCCACATCATCTATGCATGCAAAGAACTCTATGGTTTTTCATGTTCTAGGAATTTGAGGTCCCTTTTCATTAAAGAAACTTTTAATCAACTAGTGACCTTGGTAGTTCTACAATTAGGAAGGATTCAAAGGTTTGTAAAGGGTGTGACTTCAAGGGGACTCATTACTCTTTGTAGTCTTCTACTTGCTTGAGTGCTTAAGTGTTTTTCACATCTTCTTGTTGTTCCACACCAACCACTAATAGGAAGTCAAATAATGTTGTTACATGGTGTGGTTCCCATTAAAAAAAATGACAATGGGAATTCAAAGCACATCCCTTCAACATGAATAAGTCCTCTCATGGTGTGGTTCCCATAAAAAAACAATGGAAATTCAAAGCACATCCCTTGGACAAATAAACTGGCTACAAGCATTGGTTATGGAACTAAAAAAACATGTACCTATGCTTGAAGGTCCCCTCTAACTAAAGCCCTCTCTCTTACTTTCTAATTCTCTTTTCTTCTCCTTGTGGAACAATGGTTGTGTTTTGGAAGCATTCTTGTGTCTCAAGTGGGTGGATCAGTCTTAGAGTGGTGATGTGAAGTCATTGAAAGCGGATGGTTTTGGTCTGGATTAAGGATGAAAATTCCTAGGTCATTTTAACCACACATTCCACAAGGGACTTCTTATGACCTCAATTTGGAACTTCATTTCACCTTCTCTATCATCCATCCATGCTGCCATAACTCACCTCACTACCATGTTCTATGTTATGCTCTATGTCTTGGTATGATGTGTTGGGATTCTTGAGAGTAGATTCTTTCAGGTTGGTCTTTAACTTTTCATGATCATTAATTGACTATGGGGCCCATGGACTTCTTAGTTGAGGTTATGCAAGGGAAAAAAGGGCATGAGCCTACTATGGGGAGGACCCACTTGCATAGCTCTTGGCTTGGTTAGTTAAGGTTTCTTACCTTTGACATTGCCACAATTCGACCTTTTGTGTATTCCATTGTGTAAACCACTTAGTACTCCTTAATCTGTCATTTCATTCATCCAATAAATAAAAATTGCTTCTTTTTCCAAAATTTATGAGCTTAAACACCCTCTTCTCATGTTTTCATACTATTCTTGGTCTTCTGAGCTTACATTTGATCCCAATTTCATTCAAAAATTCCTTATTTTTTAAAATTTTGACCTAGTCAACAATGATCATTGACTGCATCAATGAGGCCTTGTCAACTAGGCCTCGTTGATGTAGTGCTTAAATCCTATATATACCACCAGACACTTTGGAATTTTTTGCAAATTGTTCATAACACACAGGGAAATTTTGCAATTTTTCAGAGCCCAAAACCTTCCAAAGCTCATAACTTCCCAACCATTTGTTCAAATCACTCCATTTTTTGCTCATGCACTTACCAGAGGTAAGATCCTTATTGTGGGGCCACAAACCTTAAGGTTTCTAATGAAAAATCAATGAAAATGTTTTCTAGCTCCCCCAAGGGTTACTAACATTAACCATATATAAACATCAACTTTCTCAAGAGTTAACCCTTCCAACAACCTTCAAGATGAATTCTTCATAATAACACATAAAATAAATAATAATTGAGTTAATTAAATCAACCATAATCACAACATAGCGAAAGCATAACCATCCTTAAGAGATAAGGTATCCCGATTGTTTTATGGTTACACAATGATTGCTAATCCATGGTATTATTGTGATTATAGATGGCACCCAAACAAAAATGTTTGTAGGAAGGAAAACCCTCACAACCATGGGAGAAATGACCTAGAGCTGGAAGGGGCCAGCAAGAACAAGGCCAAGAACTACCAGAGGTAACCCATGTAATGGGACCTCTTCAAGAGGAGCTTGAAGTGGAATCTATCTGAAAGATTCCAAAGGAAGAAATTCCAAGCAAACAATTACAAAGAGGAGAAGTGCATGGACCCATACCAAGGCTTGAGGTCACTTTGACTCCAAATTTCCTAAAAATTATTTAGTCTTGAGACATTCAAGGATCGGTTCTTCAAGAGATCAACTTCGGGCCATTTTTCGAGAAAGCTCTAGAGGATGTCAAGACACGATTGTAGACCTCTCCCATGTGGCCAGTCATCACATCCAGTGGGGAATGGGACATGGGAGAGACCTATCTCTTTTCAAGTAGTTAAAGGTTGAGGTCCATTGTCAAGATTAAGGACATTCAAGTGTCCTATTCAGTAGAAGCTATTGCACAGGCAGTTGGGTTTCCTGACATAGTAACACAAGTAGTTGAATTATCTATAAAAGATGATCCTAAGGCCAAGAGGAAGTGGACCTAGTGATGCTACAGGGTCAACCGTAAGGAGTATGGTGTGCTCACATAGGTAGAGTGGATTTATTTCAAGATTGTGGCCTATCACCTCAATCCAATGGTGAGGCCAAGCAAGGTGACTACCTTCTTCGCTTAAACATGCACTGCTCTAAGTGGGAAGTTCCCTGCTAACCTTCCACAACTACTATACTTGAAGATTGAAAAATATTTCAAAGAAAATAAATGTGGAAGGAAGACCTTGCCCTTTCCATGCCTCATCAAAAAACTTTGGAAAAGGACAAGCATCGTTCACTACTCTAATGACAATATCAAGCATGCTCCCTTAGCCTCATGGGTAGAAATCATGAAGGATAAAACACCAACGACAACTCAAGAAGAGGAGTTGTTGCCACCACCACCCACTCAAGAAACAACACCAAATGCTTGCATAGTCCTTGAGCATCAGCGTCAAATCTAAGAATAGCTCTTGAGTGAACAAGGGCAACAAGTAGGACCAAGTGGGATAGATCCATCTGTGTATTGACTAGCGATGAGTCACCTTAATGAGGTGGCTCAAATAATTAGCTAGATAGAGAGGGGTGGTCCAATTGTCTTTGTCTAATGAACGTAGTTGCCTTCGAGGTTAGATCCCAGTGCTCGAGAGGTGACGGTGTCACTAGCAACACATCATCTATTCCCAAAAATCTTTGGGAATGCTGGCACTTTCTCAGTGCAATTGGAGAAAGGAGAAGAGGCAACTGTCGTGGTGATGTAGCATCAAGGGTAGGATATAGCGACAAAAGTGGTTGCTAACCATGTAGCAGAAGCATTGAACACACACGGTGTTTGTACCAAAAATATTTGCACTTCAAGACATGAAAACATCTATAGGCATGGTCAACAGAAATTAAACATAGCCTAGCATGAATAGTTATTGGAATGATTGGTAGGAATCGGGAAACCAACTTTGGACATTTTGATCTTTCAGATAACATCACTACAACCTAGTTAGAGCTATTGAATGCAAGGGGAAGATGTATTATTTTAACGGGAAAATTAGAAATAGCCCAAGAGAAAAATCAATGCTTGGCCATGAAGGTTGCTGAACTTTATGCCCAACTTGCAGAACAAGCAATCCTCAACCTAGTAGTGATAAGAGATGAAGCTATCAAATAGCTTCAAGAATGATTTTAGAAGGTTAAGGAGGAGGTAGTGATGGCCATTTCAAATATTTTGTAGTTAAAGATGAAATGTACTTAATCAAAAAAGACTTGAATTAGATGTGCCAAGAGAATGAAACTTTGATCGCACAAAATCATTGCCTACAAAATGTTGATGCACAAAAAGATCAAATGTAACTCATTCATCAACAGCAGGAGAAGCTTGCCAAGTTAAACATTAAACTAAGAAAATTGGCCATAGAAAACCATAATTTGTTAATGGAGGAGGTATGCACCTTGCATCAAAATTCTACCATTAAGATTACCTTTTGGAAGAACGAAGCACTCAAATTTGGGAAAGTGAAAAATCACTACAGGGACCAAGTCAGATTGCAAAAGGAAGTGAATGAAAAAAAAATTCAAATGAAAAAGGTGAAACTAAATGAAGTCCTCCAACAACTCCAATAAGAAAGAGAGATGTGGTAGCCCATCATTGATGGGATCAATGCCTATAACAAAGTAGAGATCCACTTAAAGGAGTTGCAAATTGAAGAGATGACAGAGTACATGGAGTTGGCCAATCTCCATTATGCAAACCTAGTAATGCTAACTGATGGATGACCATGGTCAGAATTGGAGAAACAAGTGGCTAGCTCATATATGTTATACAAGGAAAAGTTCAAGCATCACAAAGACACCAAGCAGAAGCTTGAGACTACAAACGCTGAACTCGAAGTTCTCAGAGGATGATTTAGAGATCAATGATCTATTGTTGAGAACTTAGCAAGATGAATGAATGACTACCAAGAGCTGAAGAATATGGTTAGGGCATTCAACATCGAATGCAAATAGTTTTTTTCCTAGTTCATCAATGGAAAGGAGTTGTTTCTAGCAATCTATGTCCTTGGGATGTGCCTGTTCTAACCCACATTGGGGAAGCTGCGTGGATGGTGCATGATCCCTAGAGTAAGGAGATAAAAATGAAAGAATTACTGGATGATTTTTTCCTCTCACCTAAAGTCATAGTAGCAACAGGACAACCATAACCATCTCAATCATTGCCAGTGCGTGAAGCCAGTGAAGGTCGCTCAGAGCCTTAGGAACCACCACCACCTAGGACCATTTCATCTTCTCCAGTAAGATTCACCCCATCAAGGAATGTGTTGTCTGATTTTGAAGAGTTGAATCATGGTGTTCAATTTTATGTATAGGACATATTCATTTTTTGTAATGTGTTGATCTGTACACTCCATTTGTTGTCAAGTTAGTTAGCTTGTTATGTGTTGAAGAAAAGTCAATCAATAATCCCATACCTTTACAATTTTGTAAAAGAACTTGAGGACAAGTTTCCATTCAATCATGGGGGTATGATGAGTTATGTTAAGTTGGCTGCATTGATGAGGCCCTTGTCAATGCAGCCTTATCAACTAGCCCTTGTTGACATGGCCTAGTTGATGCATCTTATCATGCATTGATGAGGCTACATCAACGTAGTGTCATGTGTCGGCTATAAATATGTGCTTGTAACCACATTTATGTTAAAAGTAGAGTGTAGTTGTAGCACAGCTTTGACATTTTTTCCACTCGAAAGTTAGAATGTTTCCTTTGAGTGCCCACAATAGGAGTTGTTGAGTGTACGGATATTTATTTGAGCATGACAATGTATGTGATAATAAAGATGAGCTTTCTAATAAACCTTGTAGCACTTTGGATAGATTAGCTATTTCATTTATGCATTCAATGTTTTTAGTTATTTGTTAAATGTTTTTAATTATTTCATAAATATTTTCCAATAATTTAGTTAATGAAGTAATTAAGCTAGATAAATTAAATACATAAGTACAACTACTTCGAGCATAACAAGTATTCACTTAGTTATCCCAGCAGCATTATCACTTGGTATGTCTAGTAGTGTAGCACTTCGTTGCCCAGCAGTGGATATGTGGTTTCCAGATGTGTATGGAAAGTGGGAATGGATACTTATGTTAGGATTAGTTAAATTATGAGTTAATTAGTTAATTTAGATTAGTTAATAAAATTCCTTTCCATCTACATTTTAAGCACCCAACTATAAAACATAAAATGATAAAAATCGAATGCCTCAGTTACACTTAGCCATACCAATGAATGTTACAAGTATAATTGGGAAGATAATGATTAACCTTAAGGTTAGATTCACTTCCTAAAGGACTAGTGTGTTAGAAATGACAAAGTCCATGGAATTTGACTGAGTTGCACATGAATGCTTTGTGATTCGTATGGTTGGGTGTAGGGGTACCTCATCACTCATCACATGGAAACCATCCTAAAGAAATCATGTTTATAAGATTGTCGTGGAGATCTACTAGCATTATCATTTCTATGTGTGTTAGTAGCACAAGTGGCATTTTTTCCTTAATGTTGTGGTGTTGAACCTTCCTGTGTTGCTAGTGATAACATATGGTGGAGGGAAGTATGAAAATATTGAGGATATGATGGAGGATGAGAGGTGTGAGGTGGTAATCTTTTAGAAGATGTTGTAGGTTGATGATACTCAGGAGAGTGGTAGTAGTGATTTGAGGTAGAGGAAGTAGAACCAGTCAAGAAGATAGGTTGTTGAAAATAATATCTGTATAGGTCTAGCTAGTAGTAACAGTAGTGTTGTTTTGATGATGGCCTCCCCCATGATTATGGGTTTTGCCACTACAGTTGATGATAGTTTTGAGGTTGATAAGAAGTTCCATTAGGATAGTATGATTGGTTGTAGGATTATGTATAATTACCTTGTGAGAAAGGTAATTTCCTAGGCATTTTCTTTTGTACAAACTTGGGATTCAAAGCAAAAGAACAATACTAATGTAGATGTAACATAACTGGTCAATAGCCCTTTAAATGATCATATAGGAAAATGTCACATCCATCATCTTCTTCTATGGTTGAGTCTATAGCCTCTTCTTCTACAACCATTTTTCCTTTTTGCTGATAGGTGTTCCTATCAGTTTCTTGGTTATTTTTCCTCATTTTATTATGGCCACTTGATTTGTTTTGCATTACTTTCTCCTATAAAATTTTTACACAAGTTGTAACTTTCTCATTTATCCATTCCAACGTCTTATCTAGCTTTGCTTCAAGCTCATCAATAGACTTTTGTATTAGCAAGGTTTGTTGTCAAATCATCTCATCAAGAGCCACCTCTTTTTCTTTATCATAGATATGGACCCTTTTCTTTTGAAGAGTTGGATCCTAGTTACTTTCCTCTACATTCTCTCGTTTACATAGCTCTCCTTGTTCTTTTGCCATGCACTCAATTAGGCTTTGTATTTGATGGACTTTTAGTTTGTATAACTAACCTTAGGCATAAATTCCAAGGGTCTTCCTCATTTCATTACAAAGCCCATATTTGATGTGGAAAAGTTACTTTTTTCAAGAGAAATCATGGCCAAGACATCTATGTAGTAGTGAATAGTATCTATCTAAGGCCACATCTAAGGATTCGTGATTTTCTTTCTTCCACCCTTGGATTTTTTTTCTTAGGTTGGACACTCTCACATAGGTTTGCTATTTTTTGTTGAAAGTTCTAGCATTATGAAACATTGGTTGATGGAACTTGATTCAAACGATCTATAATAACTTTCAGCTTCGTCTATTAGTGTCCTAGGGAAGAGCTTAAGCTTTTGTAACTTATATTTGATATTTTGCAAGGCATAAGCATCATGGAAGGCTTGTAAGTGATGTTGTGGATCAGAATTATAACCTCCCCTAGATTTAGAAAGGTTGTTCATGTCAGGCCATTTGATGCAGTTCTCCCTTTGATGTCTTTAAGGTATTTGAACTACCCCCTTAATCTATGTTAGGTCCCTACTAGTCAACAAGGGTTCATCTATACTAGACATGTCATGGTGATAATCTATATTTCTATTCGTCTAATTATGATGATCTTATCTATGCTCATTTTGATGTCTGATGAGCGGCAACATACTCCTATGCTCAACCATATGAATATGAGTGTTCACGCGCAATCTAGTTGAACTCTAAGGACTAAGTGCTTATGTGCCTTCACAGAACAAGAATGGGTTAGGCAATCATTGTTTTCCCAAGCTTACTTGTATGAGACAATTGTATGGTTAAGTAAACTTGAGGTATGTGATTTTTATGCTTTTTATGTTTATGTCCTGGTGCTAAAAAGGAGAAGTGAAATAATTAAGTAACTAATCCACTAGGTTCTAACTAGTCCTAACACTAGCATCCATTCCCACTCTCTATACGCATCATGAACTAGTGTAACACTACTGGGATTACCAAAAGTTAGTCGTTACAGGGTTACCAAGTGTTGCACATATGCTCGAAGTGGTCATACTAGGTGTGCTTGTGAAAATTAACGAATCAATAAAAGCAACATCAATTAACTAACGAAAGCATTAAATAATTGTAAATAACATTAAATGAAATAAATAAGCTATTCTAAATGCTACAAGGCTTATCACAAAGTTTATCTTTATTTCCAGACACAAGGTGTGTTTAGGTACACAATGCTTGAATAAAGATCCGTTCACTTTATGACTCCTACTATAGGCACTCAGAAATAATTCTAACTCTAGAAAGGGAAAACTGCAAGAGTTCGAGTAAGGGACTAAGAAAAATAATGCCAAAACCAAGTGTGCCTACCTCTTATTTATGGGCAATGAGATAGGTTCTGATATCAAATGTCTGATATTGTTTAGCAGGCTCCGATATCATAGACTTGATATCGTGGATCCGATATCATGGTTCATCATAGCCCCATGATTGAATGAAAACTTGTCCTTGAGTTCCTTATAAAATATTGTGAAGGTATGGGATTATTGATAGTACGATAAAATGACAATGACATGGAATGATAGACTCAAAGTGCCCGGTGAACAGATCGACAAACATATTACAACATTGGTGTTCATACCCATTGTGGTGAACACCGTACATAGATGACATCTGGACCTTTATTTGACAACTTGGAGAGAGAGAGAGAGAGAGAGAGAGAGAGAGAGAGAGAGAGAGAGAGAGAGAAGAAAATGAGGTGCGTTGCTGCTGATGTGCACACCATTGTTTATCCATGGCCATATGATGCATGTTCCTTGCATAACTGCTTCAGCTCTAGTCCATCTTGAGTGCTCCCTCCTATCCCAGTCCATTGTTCATGTGATCACCATCTGCACATAGAACATAGTCATGAATTAGCAAGGATAGATAAGATATAATGTGATGGATACCTTGCCTTGCTATTAAGCACATTGGCTAGGTTGTGGGTATGGCAGATATTGGGTTAGAGGCTTATCACTAGTGACTACCTAAGGTGTAGGGGTGAGATAAGTAATGGAATAAAAAATTTTATGATAGGGCCTCCATGACTAATAGCGAACCTTCGGTAGCGATAAGATGGAAATCAAAAGAACAAGGAAGAATAGAGAAATAACAATAGTGAAGCCAATAAAACAAAATTGGATGTCATGGATTGGTTGAAATGGGAAATGGTTGATTGTAGGAAATGTTTAAGGAAAAGAACCTAGCAATTGCACCAAAAAGGAATTCCAGTGGATCCTTCCGAAAGCAGGCTAATGCCCTTTATGCACTGACATACCCATAAACCAAAGAGTTCATAGGCTCTAGGAATGACATATGAAAATAATGGTTAAGGACTTACCCACAAGAGTTTACCAAAGAATAATAATGCGGCAACCAAGATATAGACTAATCATAAAATTGGCAATGAGGTGGAATATGGAAAAAAATTTGGAAGAGAAGAGAGAATGGAATGGAATCCCAAAATTAAGGTTTTGTATAGTCCCTTGTGTAGTATGTGATTAAGGTGACTTAATAAAATTCATTCCAAATCCAAATCAAAACTAACCACATCCAGTGACCCCAAATCAACACACTTGACCAACTCAGCCTCTTAAAGTAACAAGAATGCATCCACAGAGCCACCACCATTCCAGCAAGAGAAAGATAGAGAAGCAAGAAGTGAGAAAGGGCCCTAGTTAGAGGGAACCTTCAGGCATGGGTAACATGTCTTTCTAGTGCCATAACTAGTGCTTGTGACCCATGTTTCTTATTATGTCTAAGGGGTGTGCTTTGAATTCTCACTAGTTTTTTTTTTCAGAACCACACCATGCAAAGACTTATTTGATTTAGTCAACTTCCTAACATTGGTCAATAGCGGAATGGCCGAAAAGTTATGAAAAACATCTAAGTACTCAAGAGAGTAGCCAACACAAATGCGTTGAATCCCCTTGAGGTCACACCCTTTTCCATCCATTTGAATCTTTTCTTGGTTTGAAGAGTACTAAGCCATCAATTCATTAATAGGTTTTCTTAGAAAAAGGGATAGTACATTTCCAAAACAAGGAAGACCATCGAGTTGCATGAATGAGTGGATGATGTGGACTCATTGTCTATTTTATCAAAAGAAACCATATCTTAGTATCAACATTAAAAGTTAAAAGTAAAAGCCTAACATTAGCAATCAACACCATTATAGTACAATCCACCATCATGAGCACATATTATGTGATGAGTAAGAATAAATCAAACAAAGAAATAGTAAAAATGTTAATGATGATGTAAAACAAAAACAAGTAAAGATGAAAAATGTGTACAACAAAAATACAAAAAGAACTGAGGTCTTAGAATGGTTAGCATTGGTGGCCATCTCCCCCATGACTAAGTTGGAAGGAGGAAATTTGAAATAAGAAGCAGGGTTGTCCACCAATAGAGGTAGTATTAGTACTAGCCATTTTAGGTTCATGGAAAGGTTTGGTTTGCTGAACGTTGACCAATAATTTCTTCTTTGGGCTTTCAGGTTTATAAATCATCGTGGCCCCTAAAGAAAAACTTTCATGAATGATATAATGTCCTTCCCATAGCATTTAAAATTTAGTTTTTTGTGGCACATGTGTGGGATTCCAATAAAGAACCTTATCTCCTGGTTGGTATTTGACTTTCCTAATCCTTAGGTCATGACATTGTTTATTAAAGGCCTTATGTAGTTCATTGGATGATAGGGAGCGTAATTGATTTTCATCTAGTAAGTTAAGGTTCATGAACCATTCTTTCTGTGCTAGATTGAGGTAAAGGTTGAGGTCACATGCTATAGATAGTGTACGGAGCTTATCTTGGATAGGAAGTGTTGGAGGTTTATCGTACACTAACTCATAGGGAGAGTAGCCTATAGGGAGTTTCCATGTGGAGTGGTATGCCTAAAGAGCATCGTTTAGTTTGGTGCTCTAGTCTCACCTATATTTGCTAATGGTCCATGTCAGTATTTTTGTGATCTCTCTATTGGTGACTTCGGCTTGACCATTCACTTGAGGATGATATGGTGTAGTTATTTTATGCTCAACTCCTAAGAGTTGCATCAACTTCTAGAAAGTCACACCTGTAAAATGTGTACCATTGTCAGAAATAAGTGCATGAGGCACGCCAAACCTGTTTATGATTTTTTGTTGAATAGATTATGCAATGGTAGATGATGTACAATCTGTAACAATGGCTGCTTCTGCCCACTTTGTAAAATAGTAAATAGTAAAAACAATGTAGGCTTTTCCATTAGACATTGCTGTAATAGGCCCCATAAAATAAATTTCCCATATGTTGAAGGGTTCTAAGGATTGCATCCATTTTTGCGGACCCTCCATTCTAGTAGTCATTCCCCCATCACATTGGCAGCTCTCACAAGATTGGATGAAATGATGAGCGTCCTAGAATAATATAGGCCAATAATATCTTACAAGCAATATTTTAATGGTTGTTTGTCTTCCAGTGTAATAACCCCCACAAGGACCCTCATGAGCATCTTGGAGAATTCACAATTGATCTACATCGGGAGCACACCATCGGACCAAGCCATCGAAACATACTTTATAAAGTTGTCCATTGATTTCCATGAAATATTTAGCTCAGTGAAGAAACTATTATTTCTTTTTAATGTCTATCCCTTGTGGTGTTTCTTGTGTAAGCAGATAAGTGAGAATGCTACTATACTAATTTATATCAGTGGGTAAGTAATTGTTTATCACACCTGCAAAGAGGTTCATTAGGGAAACAATCAGAAATTGGATATTCATCTTCTTTGTTGTCCCATCGCAACTGAGATAAATGATCAACAACAACATTCTCAGTGCTTTTATGATCGATCATTGTAAGATCGAACTCTTGTAAGATCACGAGCCATCATATGATGCGAGGGCTCACCATTGGTTTATTCATTAGGAATCGTATTACACTATGATCCATATGTATGAATATCTTATAGCCCAATACATAGTGCCTAAATTTTTCTAGTGCAAACACCACAACCATTAATTCTTTTTCTATTGTGGTGTAATTGAGTTGTGCACTAGCAATATTTCAACGTACACAGTGAATGTAATAGGGTCATTTCTGATCATCTAACTATGTAAGTACAGCTCCTAAAGAAAAGTTGGATGCATCAATCATTATGTGGAATGGTCTGGACCAGTCAAGAGCTTGTAGAATGGGTGTTTCTACAAGCTTTTATTTTAAGGTTTGGAAGGCTAGCTCATATTCCCTAGTCCATTCAAAAGATACACCCATCTTCGTTAGTTCTACCAAAGGTTTTGGAAAAGTTCTCAATGAAGCATCTTTAATAGCCAGTATGTCCAAGGAATGCTCAAATATCTTTTACAAGTTCAAGTTGATGAGTGATTCCTTGGATGACTTTAATCTTTTCAGGATCTACCTCTATCCCTATTTGTGAAATCTTGTGCCCTAATACAATGCCTTCTTGGACCATTAAATGGATTTTTTGCCAATTGAGCCTTAAGTTGGTTTTAACACATTGTTTCAGTACTTTCTCTAATCGGTCCAATGCTTGCTCAAAGTTTGCTCCATAGGTGGAGAAATCATCCATGAAAACCTCCACACCATTCCTTATTTTTTGTTGAAAGATACTTAGAACCAAACGTTGAAACATTGCCGAGGCATTGCACAAGCCAAATGACTTTTGCCTATATGCAAAAGTCCCCTAAGGACTTGTGAATGTGGTCTTGGCTTGGTCTTCTAGTGCTATTTTAATTTGATTGTATCCACTATAACCATCCAAAAAACTATCGTAACAATTCCCTACAATGGTGTCGAAGACTTGGTTGACGAATGGAAATGGGAGGTGGTCTTTGAATGTTGCCATGTTCAGTAGCCTAAAGTCTATACACATCCTTCATTTACCTTCCTTTTTAGGCACAATGACTGAGGGACTAATCCATTCACTATCAACAATGGGGTAGATGAACCTAGCTTTTAGAAGTTCAATTTCTTCTTTAACCACTTGCTTAAGCTTTGGGTTCAGTCACCTCTACGGTTGTCGTCGAGGCTTCATGGAGGGGTCGGTGTAAGTTCTATGTTGGCATATCCTAGGATCTATTCTGGTTAATTTAGGATATGACCAAGCAAAGGCTTTCAACCATTTATTTATCATTTTTAGTAGTCTTTCTTCTTATTGAGGAGCAAGCTTAGTGTTAATGATTACTGGTTTTCCATTCTTGAGAAATTCATACTCCATACTAGTGGGCAACGGTTTTAACTTAAGGGGTTCTTTCTTGAACTTGTCAAGGATTTCCAACTTCCCCTAGTTGATATTTTTTATGTCAAGAATTGAAAGTTTATGATGGACTTGCTCTAATGTGTCTATGTTATCAATGTAGGTGTAAGTCAAGCTCTCAGTTGGTTCCATGCATATAGTTGAGTTGCTCTCTTGGTTAGCTATAAGCCACTAGGTGTCTTTCTATCTTATGGCTGCTGCATACAGGCATCTTTGTATGTTAGTTATTTGTGCACACTAGTTACATGTAGGCAATGTTAAATGTTGTACAAACTAGGCCTTCTACACATAGCTGCACCTTGTGTCACTATATGCGATGCATGAAACTTTCTTCTTCTTGATCTTTCCAAATGTATTTTCCTTTAATATTTCTAGGGAAAGATCATGTATTCCTAGGCATGCATCAATTGTGCTTAGCCATGCTCTTCCCATAATGATTGGAAAGTCCCCCTTGCATTTGTTGACTTGAATTACTAGGAAATCAGCTGGATATGACCATCCACAAACAATGGTGATAATGTCCTTCACTAGTCCTAATGGAATAGTGATGTATTGGTCAGCTAACTCTAAACAAATGTTACTCTTTTTTAGTGGAGGTAGGTTCCAAGCTTTGTACATTTCTTGAGAGATAAAGTGGACACTAGAACCTGAATCCAAAAGAGCTTTGCATAGCTGATTCCCAATGATTTGTAAATATATAAGAGAACTCTAAAGATTAGAGAATTTTCTAGGGAGACAACTAACTTTAATCTAGTTGGTAATGGCATGAGTCAACATGACCATGTGCTTTAAGTGCGGTCTTTGGTTTGAAGGAAGCTCCGAAGATTCGAATGATGGCAAGGCATTTGGAGGATTAGTCGCTTGTGGTTGTAAGGACTTAGTTGAACTATTAGTTCTAAAGAAAGGTCTCTTCTTTATGTGGTTGTCTAAACCAATAGTAGGTTGAGGGTTGATAGCCATTGTAGCATTGCGTTGCTGCGGCTGGGTAGGGAGCTCACCCTACATAGTTGGAGCAGTTGGTAATGGAGCTAAGGGTGGAAGATATGTGGTCGGATGAGAAGGATAGTACATTTGTGGAAAATATCTCCTAGGAGAAGGATTTCTATAGTACTTTTGGACTTGGTAGTAAGGTTGAGGAGTGACGTGACTAGTAGAGTCATGTGGAGAGATTAGCTGTTGCACGTAGTACCTATATGGATTAGGTTGACGATAAGGGTACTGTTGATGTGGTGGTGGCATTCCCCATGATTGTGGATGTTTCCATTGTTGATATTGTTCATTTGGTTGTGGTGGAGTTCCACTTGGATAATACGTCAAGGGTTGGTGGAACTGCCTTGGGTTACCTTGAGGATAAGGTAACCTTCGGGGTGTTTGTCGTCTGTTTAATCGAAGGTTTAGTGCATACACCCTAGAGTCTTGCAGATGTTAGATTATTGAGCAACATCCTTTAGGGTGGTCATATTGGCATATCTCACATCTACCATCATTGTTTGTATTTGAATCCACAACCTCTTCAATGATGAAAACTTTTCCCTTACCTTTGTTACGTGCATATTCATTTTCCATCTTTTTTCTCCTTTCTCGGTTACTACCTTGCTCTCTAGACTTCTCCACTATTTTGAGAACAGTTTGAAATTTATTATTTTTGGCACATTTTGGCCATTTCATGGAATAGAGACGATTGAAATCATGGCTCAAGTCTAAAGAATTCCACAACAGTTACTAACATGGATTCTTCTCACAAATCAAAAGCTACCAGCAACTCTCCGTCCAAGCAGTGTCCATTACAATACCGTGTAACCGAAGGCTCCAGAATATGAAACATTTTTCTGGATAATTCCTTGCATAATCGAAGGCTCGAGATTTCTAAAACTTATTCTTGATGGTTCAAGACCTTCAGAGGACTTTTGAAGCTTTCGTTCTCATGTCCCTATAAAGGCAACGATAACCCGTTTTAGATCACAACCAGAACTGGATTTTGCAGCTGCGAATTTTGTTTACTTTTTTTGCGATTTACAAGTGAAAGCTCTCTGTATTTTGGAAACACTTTTCTTGTACAAGTACTATTGATTTGGAAGTGCAAGCATTCAAGATAATGGCCGTCATTGATGTTTCGATGGGCGAAGTTGAAACCTTTGCGTTCCAGGCTGAGATTAATCAGCTACTTAGCCTGATTATCAACACCTTCTACTCCAAAAAAGAGATCTTTCTTCTAGAGCTCATCAGCAATTCTTCAGATGCATTGGATAAAATTCATTTTGAAGGATTGACAGACAAGAGCAGGGTAGAGTCTCAACCTAAGATTTTCATTCCAATTGTGCTTGATAAGGCCAACAAAACCCTCAGTGTTATTGACAGCGGGATTGGCATGACAAAGGCTAACTTGGTTAATAATTTGGGGACAATTGCTCGTTCTGGGACCAAAGAGTTCATGGAAGCCTTGCAGGCTGGGGTGGACGTCAACATGATTGGCTGGTGGGTCTTTCACTATAACAAGAGATGTTAGTGGTGGGCCTCTCGGTAGAGGCACCAAAATCACTCTTTACCTCAAGGAAGACCAGTTGGAATACCTTGAGGAAAGGAGATTAAAGGATCTCATCAAGAAGCACTCTGAGTTCATCAGCTACCCGATCTATCTGTGGACAGAGAAGACAATTGAGAAAGAGGTGAGCGATGACGAAGAAGAAGAATCGTCGGAGAAAAAGGAGAAGAAAAGGAGAACTATGTGCGAAGGAGGACAGATGGCCAGTGGCGGATGCACAGCGGCGAAAAGGGCTACAGCGGCATCAGTAATGAACCAACAGCGGCAACGATCATGTACAGGCTGGAAGAGAAGACTTTAGGCCAGGCCAAAGCCTTGATCCATAGCATGCGGGTGGAAGATCAGCAGCGGGCACAGAAAAGTTAGCAGCGGGCGGATGCATCATCATCATCTACAAGTGTTGGAGTGATGTAGCATTGGCATCAAATATCAGCTACCGAATGAAGACCTTAACGCTCTCATCTCAGTCACCACTAATGAAGACCTTGACAAACATGATGGAGGAATATGATCGCCTTCAACAACAACATCATTAGCAAAACCCTACGCAGATGCAAGCACAGGTTCAGGTTCAATCTCAAAATTAGGCTCAGGCTCCATTGGTCCTACCTCCAAAACAATCAAGGTTACGTATCTTCCTATTTTCTGCAAAATCCTCTTGCAATGAGTGCTCGAGTACGTGTTCCAGTCTGGGGCCATTTCTGGACTCTTCTAAGAAAGAGGGTTGGAACACTGACGCTGTTGGTTCCAAGGTTGGGCCGCAGGAGTTCTAGGAGGGCGTCATAATCAAGGTGAATTGTTTTTCCTCTCAGAGCCTAAAACCAAGTTCAGGAATCCACGCAGAGACAAGGAGTGGTGCAGCGTCGTACAGGTTGCTGTGATCGTGTGTGGGTTTCAGCAGAGAGTTCTTGTTTCACTATTTTGTGCCCAACGGTGTGTTGGCTCATAACAAGCGTGCAGTCTGGGGTGTGATCGATCTCTACGGCTTGGATCCAAGGTTACTGCTTCGGCCTGAGGGTCTATCGTAAGGTCGGAATCAGCTGGAAACACGTTAGCAGTTTGGGTTGCCTTATTAAATTTAGTTGAGAAATATATCTATCCAATTGTTGGTACATTAACGTGGCTCTAATATTTTCTTTATTTAAAAAACCATACAACACCTATTTTGGGTTTTGATATAAATTATTTAATTGCTGATGTAAGTTTAACAGCCCTTGGCTGTGTACCAAGTAAATAGTTTATGATTTAAAAAGGGAATTTGTGCAACAATTGTTCAAAGTCCCATGTGAATTGAACACTTGTCAATTGAAATGGTGGTTATAACCACCACCAAGACCACTTGTCAACTACAACCTCTTTTTCTCCACAAAGGCCACTTGTGACTTACATAGGACACTTGTCACCTACAACTTGTTTATCTCCATGAAGACACTTGGCAACTGAATGAAGACACTTGGCAACTACATGGGACACTTGTCAACCGTAGCATTTTTATCTCTTTTGTGGTTGCAACCACCCAAAATTGTTGTAACTCACCTAACTTGTTGGGCAAGTAACCTCCTAACTTGTTGGGAAAGTAATCTCCTAATTGGTTGGCCAAGTTACTTAGGAGAGAAGTTAGGTGAGATATTTTTAAATATGTAACTTCCCTACCTACCTTGGAACCCTATAAAAAGGCTTTAGAGGGAAGGGGGGGGGGGGATCATCACTTGAAATCATCATCACATTGGGACTTTTGGGAGGTCTCATACATCACACTTTTTAGGGCTACTAGTTAGCACTTGGGCTCTCACTTGGAGACACACCTGGGGTCTTGAGAAGAGCTTTGTAAAGAAGAAATTGTGA
>MNCI01010664.1:139605-186419 GCA_015680685.1 Gnetum montanum | reverse complement strand
AGTAAATCTTCTAGCAATGGATCTAGTGATACTTCTTCTCTATCAAGTTCTGAAGAAGATATGTCATCAGATGAAGAATGTAATAACAATGAGGAAAATAGATATAATCTTCGATCAAAGGAAATATTAACTACTTCTAGACCCCCAAACGTTATTACTGATCCATCTACTAAGAGAAGAGCTTTTAAGCCAAATAGAAGAGATAGGAATAAAGGTAAAGACAATCAAAAAGAGCAAAGCACTCCAAATCAGTCTTTAAATAAATGGATAAAGAGATCAAATTTTATTGGTGATGGAGAGTATGATTTGATAGAAGACCTTAAACATGTCAAAGCCAATATTAGCCTGTATCAGTTGCTTCAAATAGGAGATCAGCAAAGAAAGGCTTTAGAATTCATTAAAGGTAAAAGGAGAGCTAGAGAATCAGAGTTAAGTTACGTGTCTAACAATGATGAAAAGTTAAGGACTTCGTATGACAAAGAAGATCCTCCTTTCCTTTTGACAATGAAATTAAAGGATAAATTCTTGCACAATTGTTTAGTTGATTCTGGAGCTACGTCTACTATAATGCCATTGTTTATATGTAAGAAACTTGGTTTGATTCCTGAAAAATCAAACAAAAAGATTGTTCAAGTGGATAAAAGTAGAGTGAAGATTGTGGGTCAATTACCAAGTGTTCTACTGGAAATTGCTTCTGAACCCCGCATCAGAAGTAGAGTAACTATTCAAGTGGCAGATATACCAGATTCACATGGTCTCTTATTGAGTAGAAGTTGGAGTAAGAATTTTTCAGGTTACATATCAACAGATTATTCTCATATGTGGTTACCTTGGAAAGGAGAACCAAATCAAATATACATCTATAGTGAACCTTTCATGATTGATAACATTACTTCAAATGGAAAAAGTAAGGTGGTTGAAAAAGAAGATGTTAAAAAAAAAATTTGTACACTCCAAGAAGATGAGAATTCATTTGAGAAAGAAGATGAGAGGAGTGCTGAAGACAAATCTTAAGAGGATCAAGTTGAAAGCTCCAGCAAGCCAAAAAGTAATAGAAAGATTGCTTATTAGAGGGTTAGAGATATGAGGATTCCTACCAGCAGAATCCTCTCCATTCTCTTCCCATCTCAAGAATAGTCCATGAACAAAGGACTTGATAATGTACAGTTTGTTTGTTTTGTTAGGAATGAGGTTTTTATATCATCAAACTTTATGTTTGATGGACATTTTCCTGTAAAAAGATTTATTAGTTTAGATGTGAAAATTCAATAAAAGCTTCAGTACAGTTTAGTTTCAAAATGAGGCTGCATAAATTTCTTTATGCTTTTAAAGGGGGCAGAAATGTTGGCACATTTTGGCCATTTCATGGAACAGAGATGATTGAAACCATGGCTCAAGTCTAAATAATTCCACAACAATTACTAACATGGATTCTTCTCACAAATCAAAAGCTACCAGCAACTCTCCGTCCAAGCAGTGTCCGTTACAATACCGTGTAACCGAAGGCTCCAGAATATGAAACATTTTTCTGGATAATTCCCTGCGCAATCGAAGGCTCGAGATTTCTAAAACTTATTCCTGATGGTTCAAGACCTTCAGAGGACTTTTGAAGCTTTCGTTCTCATGTCCCTATAAAGGCAACGATAACCCATTTTAGATCACAACCAGAACTGGATTTTGCACTTGCGAATTTTGTTTACTTTTTTTGCGATTTGCAAGTGAAAGCTCTCTGTATTTTGGAAACGTTTTTCTTGTACAAGTACTATTGATTTGGAAGTGCGAGCATTCGAGACAATGGTCGTCGCTGATGTTCCGATGGGCGAAGTTGAAACCTTTGCATTCCAAGCTGAGATTAATTAGCTACTCAGCCTGATTATCAACACCTTCTACTCCAAAAAAGAGATCTTTCTTCGAGAGCTCATCAGCAATTCTTCAGATGCATTGGATAAAATTCGTTTTGAAGGATTGACAGAAAAGAGCAGGCTGGAGTCTTAACCTAAGCTTTTCATTCCAATTGTGCTTGATAAGGCCAACAAAACCCTCAGTGTTATTGACAGCGAGATTGGCATGACAAAGGCTGACTTGGTTAATAATCTGGGGACAATTGCTCGTTCTGGGACCAAAGAGTTCATGGAAGACTTGCAGGCTGGGGCGGATGTCAGCATGATTGGCTGGTGGGTCTTTCACTATAACAAGAGATGTTAGTGGTGAGCCTCTCGGCAGAGGCACCAAAATCACTCTTTACCTCAAGGAAGACCAGTTGGAATACCTTGAGGAAAGGAGATTAAAGGATCTCATCAAGAAGCACTCTGAGTTCATCAGCTACCTGATCTATTTGTGGATAGAGAAGACAATTGAGAAAGAGGTGAGCGATGACGAAGAAGAAGAATCGTCGGAGAAAAAGGAGAAGAAAAGGAGAACTACGTGCGAAGGAGGACAGATGGCCAGTGGCAGATGCACAGCGGCAAAAATGGCTACAGCAGCATCATTAATGAACCAACGGCGGCAACGATCATGTACAGGCTGGAAGAGAAGACTTCAGGCCAGGCCAAAGCCTTGCTCCACAGTGCGTGGGCAGAAGATCAGCAGNGCAAGCACAGGTTCAGGTTCAATCTCAGAATCAGGCTCAGGCTCCATTGGTCCTANCTTCCGAATGAAGACCTCGACGCTCTCATCTCAGTCACCACTAATGAAGACCTTGACAAACATGATGGAGGAATATAATCGCCTTCAACAACAACATCATTAGCAAAACCCTATGCAGACGCAAGCACAGGTTCAAGTTCAATCTCAGAATCAGGCTCAGGCTCCATTGGTCCTGCCTTCAAAACAATCAAGGTTACGTATCTTCCTATTTTCTGCAAAATCCTCTTGCAATGAGTGCTCGAGTATGTGTTCCAGTCTAGGGCCTTTTCTGGACTCTTCTAAGAAAGAGGGTTGGAACACTGACACTGTTGGTTCCAAGGTTGGGCCACAGGAGTTCTAGGAGGGCGTCATGATCAAGGTGAATTTTTTTTCCCATCAGAGCCTAAAACCAAGTTCAGGAATCCACGCAGAGACAAGGAGTGGTGCAGCATCGTACAGGTTGCTGTGATCGTGTGTGGGTTTCAGAAGAGAGTTCTTATTTCACTATTTTGTGTGCAGTGGTGTGTTGGCTCATAACAAGCGTGCAGTCTGGGGTGTGATCGATCTCTATGGCTTGGATCCAAGGTTACTGCTTCGGCCTATGGGTCTATCGTAAGGCCAGAATCAGCTGGAAACATGTTAGCAGTTTGGGTTGTCTTATTAAATTTAGTTGAGAAATATATCTATCCAATTGTTGGTACATTAACGTGGCTCTAATATTTTCTTTATTTAAAAAACCATACAACACCTATTTTGGGTTTTGATATAAATTATTTAATTGCTGATGCAAGTTTAATAGCCCTTGGTTGTGTACCAAGTAAATAGTTTATGATTTAAAAAGGGAATTTGTGCAACAATTGTTCAAAGTCCCATGTGAATTGAACAATTGTCAATTGAAATGGTGGTTATAACCACCACCAAGACCACTTGTCAGCTACAACCTCTTTTTCTCCACAAAGGCCACTTGTCACTTACATAGGACACTTGTCACCTACAACTTGTTTATCTCCATGAAGACACTTGGCAATTGAATGAAGACACTTGGCAACTACATGGGACACTTGTCAACCATAGCATTTTTATCTCTTTTGTGGTTGCAACCACCCAAAATTGTTGTAACTCACCTAACTTGTTGGGCAAGTAACCTCCTAACTTGTTGGGCAAGTAATCTCCTAATTGGTTGGCCAAGTTACTTAGGAGAGAAGTTAGGTGAGATATTTTTAAATATGTAACTTCCCTACCTACCTTGGAACCCTATAAAAAGGCTTCAGGGGTCAAGGAGGAGAATATATCATCATCACTTCTCACATCACACTTGGGGTCTCATACATCACACTTTGAAGGCTACTAGTTAGCACTTGGGCTCTCACTTGGAGACAATTTGAGTCTTGGGAGAAGAGCATTTTGTAAAGAAGAAAGTGTGAACGATTACTTGTAAGATGGCTTGCTAGAATAAAGATTTCAGCCTCTTTGTCATGGTCCTGTGAGTTATGCATTTCATTTTTTGTTTTGTTTAAATTGTTTAGCTAGTGGTTTAGATAGTATCATCCTTGGCAAGTAATTTTGGGATTTTTAGATTGCTCTTATTGTTCTTGTTGCCCGATAGAAATTTCTATTAAAATTTTGCCATAGAAGCGCTTGTGTTTAAAAGCCTTAAGAGCATTTTAGTAGTAAATTTCATTATTGTGCAACGTGTGGGAACTGCTATTGGGATTGTTGTAAGAGAGCCTCTGTTTGTAGTCACGCCGTTGAACAATTCAGTAGTCGAGAGGGTTCAGAAAATCTTTGGTATTTTGATGGGACCAGAATAGCTTCTTTTTATCTTTAAAGTGAATTCTCGTGGTATTTCAATCAGAAATTGTCAAGTCTTTTAAAGGTTCTGTTTGAATGCAATCGTTGACATCTATTATCTAGTCAAAATGGAGTCTCGTACGTGGTAGTTTACGCAGCAATTTTTGGTAGCATAATAGGATTGTCTTGAAGATATTGCTTGTTTGAGCCTTGGAAGTTTGAACAATTCGTAGATATTGAATTTGGGATAGCTTTATTGCGAAGTGTTTACTCGTGTCATTTTACCTTGTTTAAATATTTGAGGTCTACACAAATCTGCTTTCTTTTCTTTTCTGCTTATTTCCATCGAATCTTGCTCTATTTCTAGTTTTCTTGTGGAACTATCTCTTTCTCTGGGGAAAATTAGGAGTAGATTGCGGAGTTGTGGTCAAATGTTTTTGCAAAATTTTATTTGTTACAAGTAGGTATTATAAGGACCGCATAGACTAGGCAGATGAAGAAAATAGGAAATTTTCAACAACTCACAGTACTTGGCAAAGTTGGCTGAATCTCTTTAAAGTAAGTCATTTGTAGTTCACACACAACGCAATTGTTACATTTTACACAACCACACATCGCAATAGCACACACACATACTCACATTAACTACTGAGTTTATTTGGAGGTATCTGGGCCTTGGTGTTGCCAGAGACCAGCAGGCACCTAAATCCTATTCGAGGACACTCGTTGGCGGTCGTGTCCCAAACGGTCGCCAACAATTATCTAGGGAGTCCCACATTTGATCTACCTTTACGGATATATCTGATATGAACTTTTGAATGGGCAAAGTCTTCCTATTCACCATCTCTTCAAGTGGTAACTCTTCTTCATCCTCACAAAATCTAACTTCCTTCTTTCGGAGGGAAGGGTCTTCGTTGTATTCCTCTATACTCTCTCTTTTTCTTAACTCAACTTCCTCCTTGGTAAATTGCTCCAACAATCTTTGTATTTGATGGACTTTAAGCTCAGATAGCCTTCCTTGGGCATAAGTCCCAATGGTTCTTTGTGTTTCATACCTAAGCCCATCTATGAGATGGCGTAGTTGTTCCCTTTGCAAGTAACCATGGCTAGGGAAATGATGTAATAATGCATAATATCAACCCATGGTAGCATCCAAGGGTTCATGTCCTCCTTGTTTTCATCCTTGGATTTACTTTCATAGGTTGGACACTCAAGAGTACATTTGATACTTATCGTTGAATAACTCTAACATGGTACTCCATTGATGAATGGATTCCAGTTCTAAGAATCGGTACCAGCTTTCCGCTTCTTTGATCAGTATCTGTGGAAACAACTTTATTTTTTGCCACTCGTTTTCTATATTTTGCAAGGCACATGCGTCATAGGACGCTTGTAGATGATTTTGAGGATTAGTGTTGCATCCCCCTTCAAATCATGGGATATTGTTCATGTCTAATCTTTTGATCCTACTATCCTTTTGGTGCCTTGTTGGGATCCTAACGGCCTCAGTTATATCTAGCATACTTTAGGTAGCGAGTAGGGGTTCATCGTGATCATATTATCTATGGCGTCTATGATGCCTATGCTGTTCCCTACCCTTCCTCCTTTTATGATGCATTTCTCTAGAATGCCCTTGTCCCTTTTCTTGATTGTTTCATCTATGATCTCTATTTTGCTTACCATTGTCCTCATGATCTTTCTCTTTGCAACTGTAGCTAGATCTTGAAAGGAGAGAGGGAAGGAGATGATGAAGGTGAAGAGGAAGGAGGGTCATCACCATGATGGTGCCCGCTACCCTCTCTTCAATGGTCATGGCCTTGGTCGTGGTTATGATCAAAATGTCCATCTTTATCATGCATTTGTGTTCCTTTTTTGGACCCTTTTTGGCCCTTTGGTATTAGAACCTGGGTTATGGATGGTTGAGTGAAGGTTCTAATACACAACCCCTTGACTAAAGTCAACGGGAGGAACATCGTTTTGTGGAAAACCTCTTGAGGCAAGTTCACCACCCTCATTTTTACTTAGGACATACAGAAGAGGTCATGTTTGGCCCTACGACTTGAAGAGGTCATGATTTCAGTTGTTTATTGCCCTCTTAGGACCTACCTTGGTAACATAAGTATTAAGCTTTTAGGTGATGATCCTTTTCTAAGTGATGATCCTTTTAATGGCTCAACAAATAGAGGTACTCTTTCATCTCAATAATTATGGGTATGTAATTGCTTACCGATTACCAACATAAAATATAAGGCTCAATAAAGGCTATGATAAGAATTATTTAACACTAGTTTAGATTTATTTTTCAATATGACAATCAAATCTAGGGTTCCATTTTGGGTGTGGCAATAGTGGAGTAGCTTTGTGGTGGAACCCTTTTTATTCATAGGTCACATCTACCTTGTTGTGTGGGTAGGGGTTGTGCTACCAACCCCAATTTGCCTTGCCTTGAAAAAAATTTAGAATTTCATTAATTTGAAAAAGAAAAGATTGTTTTTGCCAAATAGTAGATATGTATCATAAATAGATAGCTAAACTAGTTAAAACACAATTGAATGGAGCTATGGTGACCTTTTCTTGCATTTGAGGTGAGTTTCTAGTGTTACAATATTTACCCCCAACAAAGATAGTTAAATTATAACTTATAAATTGGTATCGCCCACTAGAATCAAACCCTTTGTGGCTAGTGTGAGTAAATACAATCTATCCTTGTCATGGTTAATTTTCATCTATAATAATCTACTTCATGCACATCTCATTACATCATCTACCTCTCTATCATAGCATGCAACTACCTTTTATTATGCCTTTGTGCTAGTGTTTGCTATTGCACTAACCCCACACTTAGCCATGCACATTGTCTCCTGCACTGCACCCATTACAACCCTCACTGTCACCATCCTGTATCACATGTAATTCTCATAATCATCCTCTACCCAACCTCTTTAATTTTCTAGGTAGCAGTATTGTTGAAAAATTGAACACAACACCTTACTCACCAAAATTACTAACAAGGGTAGGAAGTAGGAATGTTGATAATATTTGGAAGCACTATCACTCCCTACCCTTACCAACACCAACAATGGCTAGAAGCACCATCGCTCTCTACCTTTGCCAAAGTGGATAGTGACCACCAACACATCACTCCGTACATTCATTGGTGTTGGAAAACTTCATCATGGATAAGAGGGAGGGGGAGTAGTTTTTTGTTTTAAAAAAACTTTATTAAAGCTTATATATAAAATTGTAGCAATATTTAAGCAACCCAACAAGTGGGTTAGGTGGTAATGAGTGAGTTAGAAACTAAAAATTTAAGTGTACCTAGACTGGAGTAGTACTAAGATAGGTGATATCTCTAAACTTTTTTTTACATTCTAACCATGCTAAATTATGCCTCAACCTACCCATCGCCAACTACTTAAGTTACCATATATAGTTGTTTCTAGCAAATTAAGGTCTTTCAACCATGACCATGAAGCTAGATTAAGCATTCGAGAACCTAAAAATTAGTTTTTAAACCTTTGTTAAACTATGTCTTAATAGCCTTGGGGAACTCAAATGGTTGTAACTTGTACATTTAATGTCCATTTTGGAAAAATAAATAGTTGTTTCTAACATTCTTCGCCCTTTTGAATCTAATGGTGATATCAAATTGGTCAGACAAAAACTCAATATTTAGATGACAATTTAAAACATGTCTCATAAACCTATAACATCACTCATTCTAAATCTGCTAACTTGCTTTAAATTATCAAATACTAATTTCTAATAAATTTGACTTTTTTATTAGCCTTAGACCATAGGATTAGGTAATTAGAAAATATTCATCCATATCAAGATCCTTAAACAAAGATCCATTAGCCATATAATAGAACCTAGGCTAAAGATCCTTTATTGTAATTTGTTACATCGTTGAAGTTATTGTTCTGAGGGTAATATGAATGTTATCAAGAGTTTGAGAATGAAGGTAATACTTATCTAAGGAATCAAGTAGTTAAAAGATTAGTTGGTAAACTAAAAATAGGACAAAATGATTTTATCAAACCCAAAAAGCAACTAAATTATTATGCACTCATCAATCATCATGTAGAATCATATCTTGACAAGAAGTATGATATTCATGATGAAGAATGAAATTAGAGAGAATCTACAAATATGTATGAAGGTTTCAATATATAATATGCTTGTGAGGATCCTAGCTGATGGAAGGCAACACCTCACATGTCCATCTTGGGTCCTTGATTAGCATGAATACTAATATCCATGTATCTTATTAGAATTGCAAGGTGTAAATATTGATGTTATTTGTCTACAGGAAGTCCTATCATGGAAATTTCTATTCCAGTTCTAACCTAATCCAAAAAAGTTGAAATATGAAGAAATTTATAAGCAAAAAGGTTATTGTGATGGTTATTCCTTTAAACCATATAGACTAGCCTACTACAAGAACCACAACATGGATGGTTGTATGATCTTCTATAAAGAAACTATGTTCAAGTTACAATGAGGCTTGAATAAAGATTAGAAACATGATTTCCAAAATCCTATAGTTCTAAACCATTAGGAAGAAGGAACAATAAAGGTTCTAGATAAATCATGTCACCTTGGCATTGGTCTTGAAGATGTAATCATCAAGAATGTGTGTATATGTGATTCAAATGATAGGTTTAAAATGGGAGTTAGAATTACAAGTTCAAAATACCATGTATAATAAAGTAAAATCTAATTTCAATGAATTTGTAGCCAAGGAAAATTGATACATGGAACAATCAAATCATAATTATTAATCCTAGAACAATTTTAGGGTCAACTATTTGGTGATGCTAAGCTTAATCTATTTGAGCTAGGGACTCAATTTTAAGAAAAGTTGAAGGAACTGATGTTGAAGAATTCCACATTAAAAGAGGAACTTAAGGTGCTTCATTTGATAAATTAAGAGCTATTAGATGATCACAACATTCTTTAAACAAATATCTGTAAAGAAAAAGATTGAATGCAGGCTACTAAATATACAATAGAAGAATTTCAACCAAAGTAAGTTGTAAAGGATAGTGAATCTATTGCATATCATTTTGAAACTGAGAATTTAATGAACTAAAGTTACAATTAATAAAGAAAGATCAAATACTTTAGTTTCTTGCACCAAAAGTAAACCCATTTATTATAATTTTAGAAGTGCTTCATGATGTGCAAAGTAACCCATTTTAAGCTTCAATTTTAGTACCAAAGTCTCCAATGTAGATAAATAATTCTACTATGAAGGTAGACCCTTTGATTTTGTATCAACAATTAGTCGTTACTTACTTTGATTATCTCCTAGTAGAATTAAGATTTCTCCTTGCATATTATATCATAGAAACTCCATGATGCATGAATGTTTGTGATTGGCCACCATAAGAACATTTCTACACTCATAATTATCTACTCTAACATGCACTCTTTGATTTTTTGACTACATGAAAAATGAAGCTATGAAACTAATGCTCAGAGTGGATTATTAAACTTCAAGTTATTTAAATCTATATAATCATTAGTTTCATAATGACTTATCTTAAAAGATTATGCCTTGTAAGCCTAACCAACTTAATCTTTCTACCAAATAAGTATCATATAAGAATGGTTATGACAAAATAACATAGAAAAATACATGGTAAGAAGATTTTAAAAAAGAACTAATAACATCCATTAATAAGGAAAAAATCCAAAAAATGTCAAACATGGATTTTAACAATCCATGTTTACTAATATGTAAATAACAATGAGAACAACAAGATCCTATGATTATTGTAAATAAAAATGTTGAAGATGATAGTACAAAGTATCTTTACCATAAAGTGAATATGTTAAAAAAGGTAGAGAAGAGCTAGAATCTAGAATCCTAAATAAGAAGAGAATAACCAAAGGAAGTGTCTATCATAAACCTAGATCTAGCTTCACAAAGAAGAGTACAAGATCAAAGTAAAGGTTATCATGCTCAAGGAAAAGCTACAACTACCTATAGCAAATATGTACAGAGAGTACAAAGAGCAATAGTTGGTTAAGGAAGATAAACTTAGTGTTCAAAAGAAACATAGTTTTATATGTAAAATCAATAACCTAACATGACACATCTTAAATGTATCTTTGATATAAGATGTCTATGTTTAAGATGTAATCATTTACAAATATATTATTTTTAATAATAATTTTAGTTTAGTTTTCCATTATGAAATCCTTAGATAATTAGAGTTTTCATTAAAAGGGAAAAGCAAATTCTAACACAACAACCCAAAAATATTGTTGTATTCACAATATTATTGCTGGTAGTTTTACCAAATTATTAAGTGTTAAAAATTTCAAGAAGTTTGTAACTAGATTAAATTTACAATATTTATAATAAAAATTCATGCTTTGTTTGATGGAGGGTGTTAATGATATTTAAACTCTTCATTTTGTTTTACCTATTTTATTATCTTTTACTATATTGTTATTTTCATTGTGGATATCTTACACTGTTGATGAGGGTGAGGTACCCCTTACATCCAACCATACGAATGATAAGTGTTCAGGCATGATCTAATTGAATTTCATGGATGGAACTAGTTGTGGCATCTAGATCATTATGCCTTGATCAAAGTTCACTATCTTCCCACTTGGACTAATGGTAACTTTGTCATGTATGGTTTAGTCCAAAGTAAGGCATATGATTCTTGCTGTTGTTTCAGCCTTATGCTACTCCTAATGATAATAAGGAAACCAATGATTTAAACTAATTAACAATGGAAAGTAAAGTCTAAAGTAGCCTACATGTGATGAGTATCTATTCTTAATCTTTCGTACATGCTTTGGACTTCTTATAACTATTGGTGGGATTACCTAGTGTACCGTTACTGGGCGTACCAAATGATAACACTACTAGGTTTCAAAGTAATTACACTTAAGCACCTGCAATTAGTTATACTTATTTCGCTTAATGATAGAAACAATAAAAAGTAATAAATGATAAACATTAACTAAGAAAAATAATAAGCATTTAAGTAAGTAACAATAATAAAGCTAAGTGGATGTTGCAATGATGGAAATAATCTCGATCTTTATTGTCAAACATGTAACGTGTCCAAATATGTCACACTCATATAAGGATGCCATACATTCACATAACATCACACTATAGGAATTCACTAGAAACAAACTAAAAAAAATTCTCTATGTCTACCTCTAGAATCTATATTCAAACCATGCACCCAAGTGTTGTATTTATAGGTTAGCATAAATGAGTCAATGTTAGATCCCCAACATCGAAGGTTTTGACATGATATTAGATACCTGATAATGCAACTCTGATACCAGATATTGATATTAGAGCCCTACTAAAAGATGACCCATCATACCCCCACAACTAAGTGAAAACTCATCCTCAAGTTAAGAAAAATGAGGACATATGGTGGAGGGAAGTATGAAAATATTGAGGATATGATGGAGGATGAGAGGTGTGAGGTGGTAATCTTTTAGAAGATGTTGTAGGTTAATGATACTCAGGAGAGTGGTAGTAGTGATTTGAGGTAGAGGAAGTAGAACCAGTCAGGACTTGCCTAGTCTCTACCATGACCAATTTTTCCTTGGTGGCTATGAGATTAGATTCTATTGCAATGAAATCACTAGGGATGTTGAAGAGGGTTGTCATGACTTGCCTAGTTTGTAGCAATCTATCAAGCACATCCTCGTGAGCCATAGGAGTCATCGAAGTTGTGGCTAACATCTATGCATCTCTAGTTCTATTTAAGTTCACCGAGGGCATAACAGGCACATTGAAGGATTCTTTAATGTGATCTATTATTACTTTTGTTGTGCTTGCTATATCTTGGTTCTGCATGACCACGATTATGACACCTTCTTCCATTTTAAGCACCACTTGAAAAGATGCAACATTTCCAAAGATCTGTTGCAACCACTGGGGTTCTCCTCTCGATTGTAAAGAAATATTCCCCTTTGATGGATTAGAAAAAATTTTAGGATAAATAGCAGCATCAATGACTCAAAATAGGTTGGATTCATCCCTACTTCCCCAGCTAAGAGTTTCAGCAATTTGCTGTAGATGGCTCATTATAGCCTATAATCTTATGGTGGTGGTGGTGGAACTTGTAGCTCTTTCCATTGCTCTAGTTCTTATTTTAGCTCCTTCTTTGGTTCTTTTTTAGCTCCTTCTTTAGTTCTTGTTGTCGGTCCTTTTCTGGTTCTTCTTCTTGCTCTTCACCAATGTCTTTCCTTGGTGCTACTGGTTTGAGCAAGTCAGAGAATGAAGCATTTTAGGTTCTCATGGAAATGTCATTGGTGTAACCTAGGATTTTGGCATGCTTTCACAACTTTCTAATTAGGAAAGGGAATGGAAGTATTAGCTTTCTTTCCTTTCTTTCCTCAAATCATCATTGAATCTCCATGAAGTACAATTGGGCAAGGTTGGCATTGTATTTGCCCATCAAGATTGTACTTCCTCTAGCCACATAGATTGATATCCTATTGAGCCCTTTAGTGGGGAAGAGATGGTATGTGTTGATTTTGAAATAAATTCTCTCTTTAGAGTCAGCTCACTATATATTTTTTCTTCATTGTTATATTCTAGTTTTAGCCACATCTTTTTATTGTTTCTACATTAAACCTTATGGAAAGATGTGCTACCTTGGCCCCTACATTGGGTATGTTTAGAACCTCTGCAATGGCCTTGACTAAGAAAGAAACAACAACTTCACCAATGTTGATAGTGGTACCCTCCTCTTTATTATGCTAGAACTAATACGTCTCACTAAGGTACCATTCCCACTTTCCAAAAGGATGTGCCAGAGACGCAATGCCTAAAGTTGAGTTCTAACTACATTAGGGACAAATTTCATGAATGACCCAAAGTTCATTTCCATGATGATCATGGTCAATGTGGATCACTCTTGGATGGCTTAAAGGCATTCTTGGAATAACATGAGGCATTGTCTCTGCGCTTGAGCCTATGGTCTTATAGCCTCCACCTAGACCGACTACCTTGTAACAAGAACCCCTTGATGACTGCTAAATGATTAGGCCTCCTATTTTTCATGCTGAGCTAGTAGGCCTTGTTCTCCTAGTTGGCCTCTACCACCCCTTAGGTGTTTGCTTGCACCTTGCGAAGGTCCTTCTTGTCCTCCTCTTTTTGGGACCATCTACAATCAATCAAGGATTCTGGGATACCAAGGTGTTTTTCATTTATCATAAATAGGTTTATAGCTTACTCATGTCCTTAGTTTCATTAAGTTCTTGGTTCATGTGATTGCAAGGTTAGAAAAATTTGAAGAAAAATGCCCAAAAGGTGTTAACGTCTTTTATAACCCTTCGTAATTAATTTTGTTTTGCTTATGTTTGGCTTATAATAACAGTTATAATTTCTTAAGGGTGTTAATTAAAGGTTCTAGCATGCATATAATTGATTGTTCATTAAAAAGCTTAAGTTTTTCAACCTTCTTACCCTTAAAATACCTTTTGGGGGATAGCAAATTTTGAAAAATTAGCATAATTTTTCCACACAAGCACCTCCTCCTAACTAAATTGAACTCTCTAGGATCAAACAGGTTCAAAAACCATGAAAATCAGAGTGGTATGGAGCTAGATATCGTGTATGGAAGTTGGATGCACAAAGCTCTTGGTTGAGAGAGAAAAATGCAAAACCTCCCTTAGCTACAATTGATGAAAATGATTTCTAAAGAAATACAAAGGCCTTATTTATAGTTTTTTTGGACTTGATATCGACTCCCCTATAATATTAGGTACCCAATATACCTGATATCAGACACCTTAGATTTGCATTTCATGGGGACATTCAATATGGAAAATGAAGCTTTGTGATTGGTTGGAAAGTTTCATGTAGAGTCCAAAGTTTTGGGGTAAGTGAAAATACATATTTGGGCACTAGTAATGTTGGGAAACGAAATCATAGGAATTAAAAGTTGTGGAAGATGTAAGAAAAAGGTATTGAATCCATGATATAGAATAGATAGGTTGTATGATAAGGGAAGGTTTTGAAATTGACATTTATGCACTTGGAAGGTTCAAGATGATGTGGTTTTTTTTTACAAGTACAAGTTACAATAGTTATACAAGTGGATCCTCCCCAAGGTGGGCTCCAACACTTAATGCCCTTGTATAACCACACCTAAAAATGTCTGTAAGCATCAAAGGGGTTAATGTAATGCATACCTATTTAGCAAAACACATATGTTAGAACCACCAATTTGAGAAAATAATTGTATGTTACACAAAACCACAAGTTATGATCATATGAAAAGTGAGATGAGATGGATTTTAGAAAGGATTGTAGCAATTTGGACGCGAGGTGCCTACCATAGGCATAATGGTTAAACTAATTATTAGCCCTTATTTTCAAGATTCAAACCAAGTCCAAACCATGTACCAATGACATTACATTGTTTTATCTCTTGGATTTATAACCATAAGACTACCTTTGTTGCAAGGAGTATCATCACTTGGAATTTTTTCTAAGGGAAGAGTTTATTCATGGCACTTTTTTTTTTTTGATTTCTAAGAAGCTACCAACCTTCAAGAATGGGTAACATGTCTTTCCAATGGGACCCTTAGAAATTTATTCTATGATATTTTATTTTATTTTTAGTTATGTCAACCTTACAAGAGGACTACCTTTAGGCATGGGTAACATGTCTTTCTAGTGACATGGTAAGGTAGCACTTATTTTACTCTTACTTCCATTTTTTGTTAGATCTATAAGGATATAATTACAAATGTAGCAACATTATAGAATATATAGAAGAGGTCAAAGAGATTCCACAAGTTCCCTTGATGTCACACCCTTCACATTTCCCCTTGGTTCTTCACTTTTCTGTCTAAGCACAATGATTACGAGTTTATTCTTATTTTGATGATGAAAAATAATATCATTATGACCATGGTAAGAACCTCTTATTAATGGGATGGATGCATGGATGACATGGCCTCACTATCCAAATAATCATTCTCTCATGACATTGACAACATAGAGAAAACCTCACATCATTGGGCTACATTTTGCCATTTTATTCACAATCAAGATTATTGACAAAGGAAGTCAAAATAAAGTGTGGAACAAGTTGAAAAGGATGGGTAAAATTTGTATCAAGAAATGAGAACATGATATAAAAATGTAAAACAAAAAAATGAAAACACTTATTAATTCTTAATTTTAGGATAGAGCATATCCACCATGACTAAGATGTTGACCATGATAAGAATTAATAAGTGAACATGTAGGCTCCATGCATTTTTGAAACAGTGTTAGACTTTCATTTTCAAGCCACTCGGTATCTTCTAGTTTAGTTGTGGTTATGTAGATGGGTTGTTGCTCACACACTTGGTTTTGAAACATACAGTGGATTAGAATAGGAGTTGTGTTAACTTTACGGAAGTTTGGCTCATGACTACATCCTTTATCATGATTAGTGATGCATGGATTCTTCTATCTCTCCACAATGCTAGATTCATTATTTCTATTAGGTGTTGGAGTAATGATGAATGTTAGCCTTTGCGTAGGATTGGAGGACATTGGTTGTGAGAAAAAGGATGTTGCACTTGATTGGCAGTATGCTAGTTTGGATGAGTTAATAGGTCCATGAGTGTTGTGCTTATGCATGGGAACCATCCTAAAGAAAGGACGTTTTCAAGATTGTGGTGGAGATCTACTAGCATTATCATTTCCATGTATGTTCGTAGCACAAGTGGAATTCTTTCATTGATGTTGTGGTGTTGAACCTTTTTGTGTTTCTAGCCATGACATGTGATGGAGGTGACTATGAGAATATTGAGGATATGATGGAGGGTGAGAGATGTGAGGTTGTGATCTTATAGAAGATGATGTGTGTTGATGATATTCAAGCGAGTGGTAGTAGCAATTTGAGGTAGAGGAAGTAGAATTAGTTAGGAAAATAAGTTGTTGAATGTATTATTTGGATAGGTCCAATTGACAATATGGGTAGTGTTGGTTTGATGATGGCCTCTCCCATGACTATGGATTTTGCCACTACGATTGATGATAGTGTTGAGGCTAGTAAGAAGTACCACTAGGATAGTACAATTGGTTCTTGGACTATTTATAATTATCTTTTGAGAAAGGTAATTTCCTAGGCATTTGCTTTTGTACAAACTTGGGATTCAATGCAAAATCCCAATACTCATGTAGATGTAACATGACTAGGTAATAGTCTTTCAGATGGTCATATAGGTAGATGTCACATCCATCATCTTCTTCAATGGTTGAGTTTATAGGCTCTTCTTCTACAACCATTTCTTCTTTTGTCGATTAGTATTCTTACTTGTCTCTTGGTTCCTTTTCCTTCTTTTGTTGTGACCACTTGATTTATTTTGTGTTACTCTCTCCTCTACGATTTCTACACAAGTTGTAACTTTCTCATTTATCCATTCCAACATCTTATCTAGCCTTGTCTAAAGTTCAACAATAGATTGTTGCATTGACAAGATTTGTTTTGAAATCACCTCATAAACAAATTCTTCTTTCTCCTTACCATAGAGATAAACCCTCTTTTTTTGAAGAGTTAGGTCCCAGTGATACTTCTCAATGTTCTCTCATTTACATAACTTTCCTTCTTTTGCCACACACTTGATTAGCTTTTAGATATGATGGGTTCTTAGTTCATATAATTGATCTTGAGCATACCTCCCAAGGGTTTATCTCGTTTGACTACAAAGCCCATCTATGATGTGGCAAAGTTGCTGTTCTTGAGAGAAACCATGGCTTGGAAACCTATATAGTAGAGAATAGTATCAATCTAGGGCCATATCCAAGGGTTCATGTAATTCCTATTTTCATCCTTGGATTTGTTTCCTTAGGTTGGACACCCTCACATAGGTTTGGTATTTCTCATTAAAGAGTTCTAGCATTGTGGACCACTGATGGATTGAATTTGGTTTCAACAATCTATACCACACTTCAGCTTTGTTTATTAGTGTCCTAGGAAAGAGCTTGAGCTTTTGCCACTCATTGTTAATGTTTTGTAAGACACATGCATTATGGAAGGCTTATAAATGATGTTGTGGATTAGAATTATAGCCTTCAGAAAATTTAGGGATGTTTATTCATATCAAGCCTTTTGATGTGACATTTCCTTTGATGCTTGTGGGGTATTTTAACTACCTCTGTAATCTACGTAATGCTCTTAGTGGCCAATGAGGGTTCAACATTATCAGACATGTCATGGCAAAAATTTCTATTTCTATTTGTCTAATTATGACTATCTTGTCTATGCTCATTTTGATGTCTTTAATTTTGCCCTTGGTTTTGATTTCTTTCTTTATCTCGACCCCATAGTGGAGCTCTATCTTTATACCTATGTTCATCTTTGTCAGAACTAGATGTTGAAGAGGAAGAGAAAGATGAGGAACTAGGAGAATCGTCATGGCTTCTATAATTCTCCCCATGGTCCCTTGATTTATCTTTCTAGGTTTTGAAGAGGTCCTAGGCCTTGCAGCCCTTCTTGATCTAGGACTTACTCCATCTCCTCTAGGATTATTTGCCTTAGGTGAATGAAGTCCTTGAGTGCAGTAAGGGTGGTCATGAACATATGAAACCCTTGCATGAGGTTTGTCACTCCAATTTTCTTCAATATATATCTCATTAGTTCTCTAATGAATGTTCTCTTCATATGATGCATTATTGCTTCCATGTGAACATTGTTGTTAGTTAATGATGTGTGTGACTTAATATTTATTGAAACATAAATCATTAATGTGTTTATAGAAATTGTGTATAATATAACTAATCTAGATAACTAGCACCATCCCTAGCAATGGTGCCAATGATGAGTGGCAAGTACCCCCTACACCCAACCATATGAATCACAGGTGTTCACACATGATTTGGTTGAATTTCGTAGATGGGACTAGTTGTGGCATCTAGATTGTTATGTCTTGATTGCAATTCAGTTCCTTCCCACTTGGACTAGTGGTAGCATTTTCAGGTATGGTTTGGTCCAAAGCAAGGCATATGATAATCGATGTTATTGTGGTGTTATGCTACTCCTAATGATAATAGAGAAATGAATTATTTAATCTAATTAACAACAAAAAGTAAAGTCTAAACTAGCCTACGTGCGATGAGTATTCATTTCTAACCTTCTGTACATGCCTTGGACTTCATGCAACTATTGTTTGGCTTACCAAGCATACCATTATAGGGTGTACCAAACAATAACACTATTTGGTTACCAAGTAATTACACTTAAGTGCTTGCAATTATTCATACTTATTCTACATGATGAAAAAAATAATAAAGAGTAATAAATGATAAATATTAACTAAGGAAAATAGTAAGTATTTAAGTAATTAACAATAATAAAGCTAAGTGAATGCTATAATGATAATCTCAATTTTTATTGTTGAACATGTAACATGTCCAAGTACGTCACATTCAAATAAGGATGTCATACAATCACTTAACATCACACTGCAGGCATGCACTAGAAGCAAACTAACACCTATCTACTCCCTTCTCTATGTCTACATCTATATCCAAACCATGCACCCAAGAGTTGTATTTATAGGCTAGCATGGATGAGGCTGTATTGGATCCTCAACATTAGAGGTTGTGCCTCGATATTGAATACCCAATAATGTGGCTCCGATATCGAAGCCCTACCAAAACATGGATCATCAACACACATGTCACACATTAGCTCAATGGTTGGGAACATCACAATGATGCCTTAAATAATCACATAAGTGATGAATTGATTAAGAGACACATGTACTCAAATACTATAGAGAATACTAAGATACACGTATGTCATAATAGTCCTCAATATAACTAGGAACACATTCCTAGCATATAAATAAATTACCAAACAATAATTAAACACACAGATAATGAGGTGCTACCTTAGTGGTAAGATTCTTAACCTAGAATACCTAGGTCATATGTTTGATTCTAGTGGATTACCTTGACTTATGGATAAAAAAATTTTGTAAAATGGATTATAAAAGTGATTTGATAGATCCAAAGGATCTTATTGAATGTAAGTAAAAAATTATTTTTAGTTTCAATTTTGATGAGTAACAAGTATTTCCAACACCTAACGATATGATCATTTCATAATCCATGGAAGAGTCTAGTATGATATCTAGATAGTTAAATGTGAGATCACATGTCATTGTCATCCTAGATATATTTATAATGGATTTTAGTATGTATGGTTAAAGTATAGTTGAGGCATATGATGATTTGTGTTGTTCAACCATGAACTAAACTAATTAATAATATTGAAATCAATTATTTAATCTAATTAACAATGAAACTAAATTTTAGACTAGCCTCTAGTGATGATTGTCTATTCCCAATTTGTCGTACACATCTTGAACTCTCATATTCATTGCTAGGATTACCAAGTATTATGCTACTCGACAAACCAAGTAAAGCACTACTAGGATTACTAAGTGAATATGTATTTATGCTCATAACTAGTTAGGCTTATTCTACTAATTTCTATATGTCAAAGAAAAGTAAATATTAAGCTAATTTCATGAAAAATAAATTACATTGAAAGTAAATTCTAGTCTTAGTTAGAGTGTTGTAATGAATGGAAATCAATCTTGATTATGACTTGTGAATGATATCTAGGTACAATCCACTCAAATAAGACATCATACAACTAACTCAGATTCATGCTATGAACACTCATTCACTATTATAAGAATTGAAAAATGGAACTAACAAAGTCTAGCTACCTACTAATTAAATAGTACCATGAATATAGTAGGTGAACTATATTTATAGGCATTTATTATAGTTATTACATCACATTTGCAATATAGCACCTGAGCCTATAATATAGCAGATGCAATATTGTAGGTGACTAACTTGATTTTCATTAATTTTCAACATATAATATATGATGCTTCATCAAGTTTCAAAGAATAATTAAGCATACCCTGTGCTAATTAGCAAAATACTTTAAGTAATACATGCTCATAGATGACTCTAAATAGACTCTTGTAGATCTAAATCCCTTCTCTAAAGAGTAGGAGAAGTGCCCATACCAAAAGGCAAGGCTAAAGGCTACCTACATACTCATATGTCACAAATATAAAGGATTAGAGTTGTGTAGTTTTAAAATGAGAGGATAATGGTTAAGATAACATAAAAATTGAATGGATCTTTGTACTTATTTTGATCCCCATTTTAGAAGGGAAGCATCTTTGAAACCACCAACAAGGAATACTTTGTACACTCTTCTTCACTTAAAAGAAGTGGCATACTTAGAGCTTAAGTCTTTGTTCATGTACTTTCCAAATGTAGAGAGTAAAGTGAATATTGAGGGCATCAAAAACATCAAAGCTCATCTAATAATTGCAAATAAGAAGTTCTAATGACTAGTGTTATCAACTATAAAGCAAAAAATTTAAATGTAACTTGACATTTAATTGAGTTTTAGAGATGCTTGTGTAACCTAGGTAAAGGAAGAAAAAGCTTGCTCCTTTTTCAGGTAAACTATACCACTCCTTTTTCCTGGATCAAGGTCTTGCTTGAAATGTAAGTCATTTATCTACCCATTTTAGTGATATAAATGCATATAAACTTGGAGGAACTCATTCCTTAATCTCAAAACTCGTGCATTCTACTCAAAGTTACTTTAGAAATTTGTGCTTTCTACCTAAATTTATAATAGAAAATATGTATTCCCTACTTGAACTCATCATAGATATTTGTGCTTTCTACTTGAAGATACAATAGAAATGTGTGTTTTCTACTAAAAGTCATGATAAAAATGTATGCTTCATACTTAAAGACACAATTGAAATTAGTGTTTCATACTTGTAAACAATAAAGAAATTAATGCTTCTTTCTTGAAGACACTTCCCTTATCAAATTAGTCTACCCTCTTGTATCTTTTAGTATCTTCTCAGAAAATAGTCAAACATTAAGATGCTTCATGGATTCCAAATTACTTCCTTTTTCTTTACTTTCATAAAAAATAAAGTGTCCAACATAAAAAGCAATGCTTGTTAAAATCTCCCACTAATATGAATAGCTATATTACACAATGTTTTTGGATAACCAAAAGCATATCAATATTAAATTGGTTTTCATAGTGTTAAATCAGTGTTTTCTTAGGATCTTTGTACATGAGGATGCCCATTATGAAAATAAATCTTTTGTAGAAATTAATCTTAATGTTTTGAATCCATTTCATCAATTCATAGTCTGTTGATCACATTGTAATATCATTTGTAATGTTGATTTGCCTTCTTGTAATTCATGGTAATGTTTTGTAATGGCTTCCATGATTACTTAATCACTTGGGTAATTCTTATTGTTCATAATTAATATTATCTTACAAACCTTAGTATTGTTGGCCACATGTTAACTTTTATTATTCGTAACTGCTTATATGTTATGAACAACTATATTTTGACTTTTCCTATAATTGATCAGTTTATGAAATATTTTGGATTGCATTAACTTTAACTCTGGCCTTGGTTCCAACTTTGGTACTAGTTCATTTTGGTTATTTTATCTTTCATAAACTTCTTTACTCTGCTTTGTATAACCTTCTTATAAGCTTCATTTCTTGTTTCCTTAGGTATCATTTGGAAGGTATTTACTTTGTAGTTACTCCTAAAGTTCATGGTGTATTCTTATTGGAAGTTGTTGTTTCCTAAGTTTTGATTTGAGTTACATTGTATGATTGTGGAGGTACCTCTATTCTATCTATAAACATCTAATAGTAGAAAATAACCATTTTGGACTGACATAACTAACTGCTCCACTTCATTGGAATTGAATTACTAGTTCGAGGAAAGAATGTGTTCTGGGTTATCCTGTGCATTAGAAAACATTGTATAACTAACATAAAGCTAATCATCTAAAAAAGTATCTCTTTAATGACCTAAATAGGAACATATGTTCTGATTAATAATTATCAATGTCCTAAATGCCAGACAACATAGTTGCTTAAATTTGCACATAAGAGGATCGATCAATTGTAGTTTGACTGTTATTCACTTATGAAATAAGCATTGGCCTTTAAACTAAACAAAAAAAAAATAATATGAATGAATATAGCATGTGACAAAAAGATGTCCCTGTAAAACACTAGAATATAAGAGACCAAATTTTTACCCTAATAGACAAATTCATTGGACCTTTAGCATAGGATTTGTCTTCCTATTTTTTTAACACACAATGTTTAAAATTGAAATTTAATGTGGCTATCCAAGAAAAATATGATTCATTTTTCAAAAAAAAAATATTAAACAAAAAATCTAATCCCTAACAATGATGCCTTTCAATAAGCTAAAAATCTAACAATAGTCATCCCCTATTGCTTTACTTGAAGAGATTTGGCTTTGATGCCTTGAAAGTTATCTTCATATTTCTGAATGGTTCCTTGATTTCGTGTGAAATTAAAGGAAATTTGATTTTCAAATCATGAAACTAAGTGTTTTCCCTTTTGTAAAGCTTCGCAAGTATTGTGGTGGTTTTTATGATATGAATGCATGGATATCGTACTATGTGGTGAGAAGCCATCTCATCATACATTTGCTCCACAACTCTATTAAGGGTGGTATCCTTGTATTTCTTGTACATGTTGTGATATCCAATTCTACTTTGGTATCAAAGCCAAATGCCATAGTTTTTAATCTTTGTTGGATTCCTTTCAAAACTCTGCAACATTAAAACAAGTACCAATAGAGGTATTTAATGTTATTAATTGTAGTTACATAATAGGACAACCATAAATTTAACAAAAGCTTAGGCATACAATAATCAAATACCTCATTAATAGCCTATTACAATATGGTAAAGACACCTTATTTAGATATTCTCATTATGTTTTAAAAGGAAATAGTGCTAATGACACAAAGGACCTTTCCTCCAACTTTACAATGTTAAATGGATACATTTTGGATTCTAGTTTTTAGAAACACTCAACATGAAGGATGGATGTTCAAACATTACACAAGTGCTTGTTGCTTAATATTCCAAAGTTGAAATATCACGCTTAAGCTCATCCACAGTACACAAATTCAAAGACCTAATTTAACTTCAAGGAAATAGTTTCAAGACAATAAAAAATCAAAGGTTAACTATCATATCATACTAATAAATAAAACTAATAATCATAGGCAAGAACCATGCATTAACACATTTTTTTGCAATCACATTATACAAAACATAAAGTCACATAAAATTGTTACATGAGCTTAAGGCAAATCTAGAAGTCTGACATTATGATATACTTCTTAAAATGGAAGGGTTTATGAAATAAAATACATGTGATTGATAATAGTAAGAAAACACCAAAATCTTTTAGCGAATGAATCTTATCATTTTAAATCCACATTTTCATAGGGGAAAATAATTAAAAACAACACAAATTTGTAAATTTGTGTTAAAACAAAAGATTTGATCATTGGTATGAAAATAGTAGGTTCAATATTAATATGAAGTTCAAAAAACTCTACTAGAATGTTGACATGGCATGAACATCATTTGTGGCCTAGAGTTTCATATGATAAATCTTAGGATGCTCATCATTGGGTGTCGGCAAAGACCTACCAACAACCTCGTATTGATGGAACTACAAATAAATGCAAAAACATGAATGCTTCTAAATTAAAAGTTCTTACCACATCCAAAAAAATGCAATAATAAACTAATCTCAATTTAGTACTATGACAACACATTAAATTGCAAACATATCCTGCACCCATGATTTGCATTATTCAATGATAGTAAAATTACATCAACAAATTTTGGTTAAAATGATAAAAATTGTTACAAGTGTTAAAAACCATTAGAAAATAAAGCATTGTTTTAGCAAATTGGATCATAGAAATTAAGATTTTTTCAATATTTGATGAAGGAAAAGGCTGTCGAAATACCAATTGCATTGATGCTACTTACCTTGTACTTCACCATTTTTTTGCTCGTAGTTGGTCTCCTCACTTCCTCNGTAGGGGGTGGGTGCAAGGAGGGGGATGGGGGGTAGGGGGCAGGGGGTAGGGAAGGTGTTTTTGTTAAGGTTAGCCACAGACCCAAGAAAAAAACCCTAACAAGGTCTATGATCAAAGCTTGGTAGTCCTTAAATAGTTGATGGGTAATTGTATAAAAATAAATAAAAAGAAAATGCTATGTGATGATTTATTTAGGGATTGTTGGTTTATTACATTGGTGGCATCTTCGTGTCGTAAGATTTTTGATTTGGAAATTCCAAGTTTGCTAGGTAATGTTAATTAGGGATGTGTAAGTTATCACTTAAAATTTGACTTACATTGATACGTTATAGTTTCAATTCTAAAATAAAATGTAATGTTTTCCAAATTCTAAATAAAATATATTTAGAGTCTTAAACATCCTTTCCTCTATATAGTTTCTTTCTATGTGTGTGTATATATAGTTCAAATCTAAAATTATTATTTATTTTAATTTTTTGAGGGGTATTGAAATTATTTGAGTATTAGAACATGAAAGTATGTAAGTCTAATTCAAAATTGCTACTTCTTATTGTATAAAACTTGTTAAACAATGAGATAATTGAGGTACTTCTAATTGGTTAATAAGAGAGATTTATATCAAAGTTTAATGTATTAATTAACCATCCAATGACTTAAAAAGTTTAAAATTATCTAATTTCATTTGGTAAAAGTATTTAGAATTGGCTCCTGATGTTTTAGTAAGTTATGAAAGTATACTATTGATTGTACGTCTTGGGAGTATATGTGGTAAAAGAAAAAAAATTGTTTCAACACAAGCCCCCTTGTCTACACCTAGGGGTATAGGGAAAATGATCAAGATACTCATCTCTCAGTTGGGATGTTGTGGGTTTGATTATTACCTTTTCTTCTAGGTGTGGTAGTAGTTGTAACACCCTTCTTCCTAAACCTTAGGTTGGAGAGCATTATGTTGGGTAAAACCCCTAACAAACAATTTATCATGGTAAGAACAAAGATAATGAACGAACTACGTAAGAAAAGGAAGCACTAGGAATGTAGCATGAAGCCATGACCTAAGAAATAAAGATAAAAATAGAAAGTTAAGGAAATTAGATACATAAACATAAAATTAGGTTAAACATGTATGTTGGAAATATAATCTAACTAAAAGAAAATAATGCAAAACATCTACTGAAAATTAAATCATGAACAAGGAAATCAAATTAACTACAAATCTAAATCTCCATAAATATATAATTAGCATAATATCAAAGGTCTAAACCATACATAATCCATAAATTCAAAACATGAAAGAAGGAAGACAATGTCTATTATAAAGCCAATTCAAAATTGGAAGTAGAACATTATAACCCACACTAGAAACAACTCAACAAACCATCCAAGGTCTCCAATCTCCACCCAATTTGATCAACTTGTAATAAAAATGGATTATCAATATAAAATAAGTGAGAAACTAATGAACCACCATTTTGTGTTGGCCCCAACGTCGGGTACAAGACGTCGAAGTTGCGATGTTGTGTACATGACATTAGGGTGTTGATGTGATGTCATGTAAGTGATGTTAGAGCATCTACCCTAGGTCTATAAATACTGCACTTAGGCTCCCATTTGGAGTTAATTTTTGGTCATTCTTAGTCAATGTAGCGAAGCTCTTGTAGTTGATTTTCCTTAGAGTTAGAATATTTTCTGAGTGCCTACAAAAGGAGTCTAAAGTGTGTACGATTCTTTGTTCAAGCACTAATGTACCTGAGCATAGCAGTGTGACAGGAATAAAACAAACTCTTTTGAAAATCCTTGTAGCACTAAGAATAGCTTAATATTTTCTTTAATGTATTTTACTTTCTTGTTCTTTATTTTAATGCATTTGAATTAAGTAATTTATTTTCAACAGTTAATGAATGCAAGCATGACCACTTCAAGCATTCATATAGTACTTGGTAACCTAGCAACGCTTAATGTTTGGTAGTCTAACAATGCTATAATTGTTTAGGATGTGTCTAGGAAAGTGGGGTAGTTACTTGTGTTAGGCTAGCTAGGCAATAGACATTAGTTTTCAATCTACTCTACTCTTATTCTTGTTGTAGGTGATTACATCCATTCAAGTGTAGTTGGAAAGACAACAAATGTTCTCAACATCATTTCACTTCTTACAAAAACTAGTGTACGAGATAACTATAGGTCCATGAATTCAACCGAATCACGTGTAATGCCTTAGTGATTTGTATGGTCGTAGGGGTACCTCACCGCTCATTAGAAACCTTAGCACTATCTCCATTTGAAGAATGGGTAGATTTCATGGGAGTTAGGTGGAGTGTGGTTGACTTGCAAAACATGTTAGCTTAAGAACATCTAAATAAGCAACTAAACATCTAGCTATCAAACACAACCAATACCAAAAGTTTGCAACTCTTGTCGTCACAGACAAACATGTGTATCAAAGTTATCATGTGTACTTTACAAATTTTCAACCAAAATTAATCTAAAAAAAATATCAAATTACCACGTGCATGGATTTATTATTAGTTTCAAATTAAACAAGAAGTATTATTAGGGCTCACTTCATGTGTTCCCAAAGTATACTAGTGCTAGATGCATCTAATGGGACTCAGCTCTAACATTGTGAAGGCATCAAACAAAAATGACCAATGAGCCATGGAATCACCCTCTTATGTAGGACAAGACCTACAAAATTGATGCATCTTAGTGGGGATCAGTCATCAAACATTTAGAGGGAGCCCATCTCCAATTGGTCACAAAAACTTGGTGGTAGCTCCAACATCCAATCATCCATCAAACATACAAATATGACAACTAAACTAATGGTAGAGGGTAATAACATAAGCAAAAAATAATCCAAATCATCAAGGGAATCCAATAATCCAATGAATCCTCATAAAAGATATCAGTCTAAAGAATGATATATCATAATTAATCTCAAACTAATCAGGTGGAACTTTAGCATCAACAAGGAATCCAACTAAACATCCAAAGAGATCTCACTTATCCATCATAATGTCATAATGACATCAACAAATCTAGAAAGGGAAACCATACCAAAGCTTCTAAACAAACCAGTTAAAATCAAACAACAAGAAGACCAAATCCTCTAATAATTGAGAATCATGTGAGAATCAATGCTCAAACCATGTAATAACTGCTTATCCAAGCAAGATGTTCCAAAACTTAGAAACTAAATGGAAAGATTAACAAAATCATGATGTGAAAGAATGCATATAATAAGGACCTAAGAAGTCAAAATGACAAGCTAAAGATCCCAATATATCAATTCGAAAAGACCATAAATTGACCATGGTTTAGTCCAAGTAATACTCATTCATGCAAGGAGAATATGCAATGCTTGAGGATCCAAATAATAATATATTGAATTTAATGAAGGTGGAAGATTTGATAGGGTTTTAGGAACCTTTGGAGTTAAGAAAAGTAAGGACCAGACTAAATTGGTAAACCAGTCTTCATAAAAACCAAGTTTCTGGTAGAGCTAAGCATGTAGGGGAGATTTCTTTAGAAATAGGAGACGTTGATGTGTAGCAAGAGACATCTACAACAGGGCACAAATGTCTTGTCTTAGGTAGAGACATCTTTGGAAAGACATCTACAAGTAGGAGGAGATGTCTTCACTAGACAAGAAACATCTCTAACAAGGTAAAGATGCCTCTAGGTCAAGGGAGACATCTCCATTAGGTAAGAGACATCTAGTACAAGGAAGATATGTCTTTTTGGATGGCTTGATTTGTGGGAGAGATATCTTTCTAGGACCAAAGATGTCTAGCCTAAGTAGGAAAAGGTTGAGATTCAATTAGGAATAAACCAAATCAATGGGTAATTATAGGGAAACCATAGGTAAGACTCCAACAACCCAAGAATGAGAATTGATGAAAAGAAAGAACAATCAATTGGTAGAACTAGTGTAGAAAGCTCAAATTGACAAAAATATAAGCTGGGAAAACTAAAAATGCAAGGAATCTCACCCACAAAATTGAGATAACAATGTCATTAATGGAACAAGGATTCCATTAAACTATCACAAAAATTAGAGGAATTGAGATATGCATTAACAATATCTTAAGATCGATAAAGGGGAAAAATAGATAAGACAAGATATCAAAAATGAATGAAATTCCCAAGGTCCCAAACTATCCACCAAATAAAACCAAATCACATTCTCTCTTCAAATCCAAGATAATACTAAATAAGAATTACAACAATACTACTCATGCTCTTGCACACGATAGGAGCTCAATGTATGAAAAAACCTGATCCCACAACATTGTTGTGATAATTCTCACAAAACTCATACTTAAAATTGATTGAAACAATCATATCATTAATCATAAATTGTATATCCACCAATCATTTAGTCCAACAATTCAAGGTGGCATTTATAAATCAAAGTTTTCATAGGTATTGGAGGTTATGTGAATTTTGCATTATCATTCCTCCTTGACCATTGATACCATGTTACCTGCAGTTCTAGACCATCTTGTCTATGTCACCTATAACAAAATTTCATTCTAGCCTCAAATTTAATCTTTTAGGATTCCAAACAACTTATCTAAGGTATTTATGACATTACAATATTTAAATTCTGGCATTTGGGTATTTTGGCACCAGGACCAAAATTGTTCTAAGTATGATAGTGATGTTGATACTAATGTTAGAGTCAATAGTGACACCATGATCTCCAACACCTCCAAGGCTTATCCCATCTATAGTTTGACTTGAATTGTGACTTCCCAACCTTATTAATGATTATTCATCATCAATTTTGATGCTCTAAATGATAATTTTAATAAGTTTAAAGGTAGTAATGAAAGTTGAGACTTGAAATTTTTCTATCTTCTATAGGTGATGTTAATATTGACATCAGTGTTAGTTTCAATATCCCCATGATGATATCATCATCCTTCCATGACATCAAGATTAACATTCGATAGAATTCCCTTGGTCTATAGGCTTTCTAGGGTCTCGAGAATATTATTATGCCTCATTTATGCTTTAGTTCTAGTTTTTCAAAGGCTCAAGATGCCAACTTGTAAAAACATAGAACTTTTCTAAGTGCCCAGTTGACATTGATGTTGATGCTAGCATCAATGTTAGTGTTAAAAATTATGGAAACCATATCCTATAACCATTGACCATTATACTTCATATTTGATATCATCTCCTAGCTTCTCAAACTTCTCAACGTTGACAAAACATGATTTGACATTAGTTTGAACATCAAATGGGATCTTAGAGCCTTGAACTTGTAGTTTGACAAAAACTTGAAATTTTTCTAATTTCTTGGCTCACATTGATGTTAATGTGTAAGCACCTTGAAAATTTTCACATGGACTTCCTTGAGCTCTAAGCTTTGTAGTTGATATCATCTTTTAATCTCATAGGCTCCTTGGTGTTATCTTGATGCAATTCAATATCAATTTGGGCATTAAATGGAGTCATGAAGGCTTAGAATCCTAGCTTGGGAAAATTGATAAAATTTTGAGTAAGCACTAGTAATGATGTTAGTGTTAGCCTCAGTACCATCCATTTTCACTTATGGTCTTATCAAGTATGAAGGTTAAACCTATTGATTTTAAACTCTAAATGAGCTTCAAATGAATTTTACTTAACTTAGAAATGACATTTGAAACTCTAACCCTATAAATATAGGACCAAAGCACATATTTCAAGGTAGGTTTCATGAGATCTAGAGTACTTTTTGAGATTTTGAGAGATTAAAAGTATGTGTAGTAGCTAACCTAGCATATGACACATGCTTCATAGTCCCCACAACACCTAAAAGGTCCAATACTAATACTAATATAGTATTCCCATCAACATTAGTCTCCAGTGCTAGAAATTTTTCATCTCTAGTGTTAGTGATAGAATACGTAGTTAAAACAATTCGATTCTAGCCACAATTTGATTCTGGATAGTGCATGAGACTTCCCCATCCATATCCTTGACCTCTAGAGGTTTAATTCCACTATATAAACACACATTTGTTTTAAAAAATTGGGTTTTTATTATCAATTTCATCTCACTTATGTTTTTATCACAACAAGTTTGGCCCTTATTAGGAGGTGAACATTTATTTTCTCAATAATAAAGCATTTTATTCTTTGAGAAGGAAATTTAAACCCTTCCCACTATATTGTAGCTCTTATATTCTAATATTTTATGGTATTTTATTCATGTTTCATACTTAAATTTCATTTCATTGCTCAAAATCTAGTTCATAATTAGTTTATTTTTTTAGTAAGTAATACATAATTAATTTTCAATATTTTAATCAAACACTTTTATCATTTCCCTACCATTCTTATTTTGTGTACACTGGGATAAGTTCACATTTAGTTGGATATTTGAATTATATTATGTCATAATCATTGAGTTAGCAAAGATTACATTAAGTTAAAGATAATTTATGGCCTCAGATTAAGTTTCAAAAACACTTAATTCATGGAGGTGTTCCTTGTAAGATTAAGAAATAATAATTTTGAAGGAAGAATAATTTTGAAGGAACATCATAAAAATGTGTAACACATATAGCTTATGTGGAGCTAGTTCCCATTTATGATTGATTTTACAACAAAATAGCATGTCTGCATGTAATGGATACATATTTTTAAGATCTTCATTCTAATAGGATTTGACGTTAAATATTTTTTTGAGAACTTGATCCATTTTATTATCATATTTAGCTTAACCTTGTTCAACCTGACATTTTTAATGTTTTATTTTCCTTCAAAGAAAACCCTAAAAGTATTCTAGACTAGGTAGATTGGAAGTTAGAAAAATCAGTTTATTATTCATTTTCATCATGAGCACAACTTTTCATATAATAGCTTTTGATCATTCTTAAATACTCCACCACATTGAAGTTGGAATGCCTCAATTCTAAAACATTTAGCAAGCATTCTTGGTTAATTTTTAAAATATATTTTATTCTTTCACTGCTTAATAACAATTCTTGGCATTGACCCACATCTATTGTTAGCATCTCAAAATCTTCATCATCCCCTAGTAGTTTGATATATTTTGCATCTTCCAATTGAATTACATCTATTAGCTAAAGTATAATCATCAAGGTTAACTTATAATATTTATATTTAATGATTGAAATCATAAAACATGTTTTCTTTATTCTACCTTTAGGCCTTAATATAATGTGTGATCCTTACATCCATTTAGCTTTTTGGTTGTATGATTATCATGAATTTCATCATGACCTAGACTAAGGATCGCGATGCAAATCACAATGTACCATACATTACAAAAATGCCGACATAAGGAATAGATGAAGAAAAGGATCAAGTCAACTATTAGAATCAAGGACGTAGAGTTTTGACACCAAAATGTAACATTAACCTATCAAACAGAGAAAGAAGAAGAATAATTATCAACTTAAATTTTGTAGGAGTTAGAATTAATATATGAGATTACCAAATCATTAATATTTGGTTTAGACCCATGGTAAGTAGTTGGTTACACTTTCTCACCACTTTATATTTTAGTTTGTATATTTTTTATACTAAAATTTTTTGTTTGATGATTCTTGTATGTGAAATATCTCACATTAAGTATTTTTAGTTTGGGTGAAGCTAACATAGAGGGAGTGGCCAATTAATTTCAAAGGAATCTCAAGATGTTCTACAACCCTTTACCATATACAACAGTAAAGTCCAATGGCACATGGCCTTTAACCATACATCTTGGAAATGGATCTAGCTCTTAGTGAATGATAGAAACTACAATCATAATCTAACTAACCTTCATACCAAATTTAAGAAATAATAAATAAGTTTTTCAAGCAAATTCTATTTAGTTTTGGTTTTAGATAAAAAATGATTATTATGGGAAGTACACATTATAACTTTTGTTTATTTGAAACTAAGATTTTATTGTTGTCTTCCACAAATATGAGGTTGGTTGATGGTGGAATTTCAGTTTGGTTATTTGACCTTACAAGGTTATTTATTTATTTATTTGATGGTTGCATGTTTATTTGATACTAACATTTTTGGATGCAATAACCCCTATGCATGGCTATCTAGCTACTTGATACTTGATTTCAAAATCCATAAGAAAGTATTTATAATTTATTTTCCCTACTTAGTCATGTAGATTAACCTTCTCCTTTGTTTTTATCTTGCAAGTGAAATAGGTACTAGTGAAAACTAGTAGTTAGTGAAGCTAATGCTTAGATTCAACTTTATACAATTTTAGCATTTGCTTAAGTTTAGGATTTTTATAATTTCTTCTAAGTTGTAATGTTTAGTTGGTGTTGTTGTACTTGGAATGCTTTTTTCTTGGCACATGTGAACCCTGTCACTATTGATTTCAAGCTGAGATATGAAAGAAGAAGGGTTAGAATTAGATTGTCAACTAGTTGTAAAACCATTCCAAATCTCACGGATGAGTTATTCTTGAAATTTTGTAGATGCTATGGCATTTTTTAGATACAATGCATAGTAGTTATAGGGCACAACTACTATAAAAAATGCATAGATGTTGTGAAAAGTAGAGAAGGGTTCCCACATCATGGATGGGTGTAAATATAGTAGTAAGTCCAATTACAAAAATTTCAAATGGAAACTTGGAACATTATAACCATCAATAAAACTATAGACACCATGAAAAGATGAAGAATTTGTATTGCTTGCCTTCAAGTAATAAGATGAAAAGGGAAGAAATCTAAAGATTTAGGCCAGGGTTACAAACTTTTCTACTCAAAAATATAAAATCATCAAAATGGAATGTGCATTATCCTTGATTAATCTATCAAATATAAAGTGGTACAAGTATACTACCATGGAAATCAAACTTGTACTTGAAAATGAGATCATCAATATATATATTTCATAAATTAGCCTAGAAAACTCCATCAACCAAAATTTTTCAAATTATATGAATCAAGTGCTTCAAGAAATTTCCTAGCAAGAAAGCATATTCATTAGAGGGGATTTTAATGGTCATGTTAGATCTATGAAAATGGAATATGATGAGATTCATGAAAAGCATGGATTGGGAGAGTGTAATGATATGGAATATTTACTACTATAAGTTACAAGTGCTTATGATCTTGCAATTGTAAATACTTATTTCATGAAGAGGAAAAAATTAATTGCATATAGAAGTGGTATCAATAAAAATAATTGATTATTTCTTGCTATGAAAAAGTGATTTAACCATATGGAAAGACTGCAAGGTCATACCTAGAGAGTGCTTTGCAACTCAATAGTGACTAATGATCATGGACTTATCTATACAAACCTTCAAAGGTAGAATGAGAAAAAAACTAAAATATTAAATTGATGGAATTTGAGGAAAGATAACATCACCCTATTCTAAGAACAATTACTTCATGAAGACACTTATAATTGATATTACTATGCAAATTTAATTTGGAATAGTTACATTCAAAAAATTGGAAAGAATATTTAGAGTGAAATAAAGGCAAAAAATACATCCCAAAGAAGACATGCTAGTAGAGTGATGAACTAAAACATACTATCCAAAATGTAAAAATATATATTTTAAGGAATTGCAGTAAAGTGGTATTTAAGAAAATAAGTTGATATAAAAAATGGCAAAAAAGGAGGCAATAGTAGTAGTAGTCAAAGCTTGATGAGCAACAAGGTACCCCTACATCCAACCATACGAATCACAAGTGTTCATGCATGATCTGATTGAATTCCATGGATGGGACTAGTTGTGCATCTAGATCCTTATGCCTTAATTGTAGTTTTCTATCTTCCCACTTGGACTAGTGGTACCTTTGTCACGTATGGTTTAGTCTAGAGTGATGCATATGATTCTTGATGTTGTTTGGCCCTAAGCTACTCCTAATGATAATAAAGAAATTAATTGTTTAATCTAATTAACAATGGAAAATAAAGTTTAAACTATCCTATGTGCGATGCATATTCATTTCAAACCTTTTTGTACATGCCTTGGACTTCACGTAACTACCGTTGTGATTACCAAGGGTACCGCCACTAGGCGTACCAAACGATACACTATTGGGTTACTAAGTAATTACACTTAAGCACTCGTGATTAGTCATACTTATTCTGGTTAATGATAGGAATAATAAAGAGCAATAAATGATAACATTAACTATGGAAAATAGTAAATATTTAAGTAATTAAAAGAAATAATAAAGCTAAGTGAATGCTGCAATGATGGAAGTAATCTCGATCTTTATTACTGAACATGTAACATGTTCAAGTACGTTGCACTTGAATAAAGATATCGTAGAATCACTTAACATTACATTATGGGCATTCACTATAAATAAACTAACATAACTTCTCTATATCTACTTCTAAAATCTATTGAAATCTATATCTCAACCGTGCACCCAAGTGTTGTATTTATAGGCTAGCACAGAAGGGGTGATATTGAATCCTCGATATTGAAGGTTGTGCCCTAATATCGAAGCCCTAAAAAACATGACTCATCATACCCCCACAACTAAATGAAAACTCATCCTTAAGTTAAACAAAATAAAGAATAAGTTCTTTTACAAAATATTTTGAAGGTATGGGATTATTGACTAACTTAAATAAACACACAAATTGACTCTTCTATGCCACAATGGTGTTTTACAAAAGTAGACACAACATGATAAAACACCAAACTGGGGAAGCTCATGTAGTTCCTAGAGGTAGTGGCTCTTCCATGGGTCACTTCCTTTTATCATAAGGCTTTTGGAATTTATAGTGATTTATAAGTACCTACAACTTCTCCTCCTTCATTCTTGGATCATGGACCATCCAAGCTACTAATCCAATGTGTGCTAAAATCAATTCATCCCATAGTCATAGTAGCTGTGGGAACATTCGATTTACTTTTACATACCATGCTACAAACTACCATTATTCCTCCTTAAAAGCCTTGGCCTTTTCTCTTAATTCATGGTAATCTATTAATATCTTGGCTAGGTCTAAGGCTACATCTCTTTACCTATTTTAGTAAGCCTTAATTACTTTCAATTCTGAGTTTTCCATGTGGAGTTTTTGTAGGAAATTTTTCCTATTTGCAAACTCTTTCTCATATAGCACATAGGTGGCTACTACTTCTTATTTCGACTCATTTCTAGGCCAAATTGCTATTAACATGGCAAGGTTAGCATAGTGAAGGTTAGCTAACACCATGTATTCCTTCAAATCTTCAATTTGCAAGTCCTTGTTCTTCACTTTTGCTTGGTGGACTAGGGCATAGCTATCCAAGATGGGCTGCTAGTCAGGATTCCATGCTGACATGGAACTAATGTAGGCTTTTTCCATCTAGATTTCTTTTTCATTAATCTATTTGTACATGTCGATTTGGTCCTAGAAGTTCTCCTTTAAATTCTCATGCTTCTTGGCCTCATTTTGCTACATGCTTATTTCAATTGTAGATTTTTGGCATATTGCATGGACCTCCTCCATTGAGAGGATTTGGTTCTCTTTGGCCAATCTACTTATATATTGGTTAACCCTCACCAAATGCTCCCTTAATTGGTGGATACTTTCTTCCAAAATGTTTTTCTATTTCTCAATAGTTGTCAACCTAGCATTATTAGTGGCAAGCTACTTATTCTCCTCTTATGCAATGGTCAATGCCTTTACATGGGAATATGATTGGGCTTTGGTGGTTAAGGCATTCCAAACCACTTTCTCCTTTTCTTCTTTAGTAGTTTTATTCTATTCAATCAATCAACCCATCTTCTCTGTTCAAGATTATTCCAATTGGTCAAGCGTAATGAATTGGCAAGGGTCCCTTCCTTCAGCTCTCAGGGTGAAAAGCTCATGTTGCAATTTGTGCACTTTTGCTTCTGCATGCTCTACCCTAGTCTCTATCATGATTAGTTTTTCTTTTGTGGTAATGAGGTTGGATTGTACTATAGTGGCATCACTGGGGATGTTAAAAAGAGTTGTCATAACTTGTCTAGTCTACAGCAATCTATTAAGTGCATCCTCATGGGTCGTAAGATTCATTGAATTTCCACCTAACATTTGTGCACCTTTGATTTTGATCAAGTCTATTGGGGGCATAACAGGCACATTAAAGGATTCTTTAATGTGGTCTGTGATAACTTCTGCTATGCCTATTGCATCCTAGTGCTACATGACCATGACTGTGACACCTTCTCCTATTTCAAGCACCACTTGAAAAGATGCAATGTTCCTAGAGATCTGCTATGACCATTGGGCTTTTCCTCTTAATTACAAAGAAAGCTAACCCCTTGATGGATTGGTAGAAATTGTGAGCTACATGGCATCATTGATGACTTACAAGAGGTTTTATTCATCCCTACTTTTCCAATTGAGAGTTTCAGCTATTTACTGTAGATGGCTCATTGTGGGCCTATAATCTTGTAGCCTCACTATTGCATTGGTTCTTGCTCAGGCTTCTTTTCTGGTTCAAGTTCTAGCTTCTTCTCTAGTTCTTATTCTTGTTCATCACCAAGGTCTTTCCTTGGTGCTACTAGTTTGAGCAACTCAAAGAATGAAGCATTCTAAGCCCTCCTAGGAACATCATTGGTGTAACCCAGGATTCTAGCATCCTTGTGTAGCTTTTTGATTAGGCAACAAAATGGATGTGTCAGCTTCCCTACCTTTCTTTCCTTGAACTACCTTTGAATTTTCATGAAGTGTAATTGGGTAAGATTGGCATTGTATTTGTCCATTAAGATTGCACTTCCTCTGGCTATGTAGGTTGATATTCTATTAAGCCCTTTAGTGGGGAAGAGATGGTATGTGCTAAGTTTAAAATAAATCCTCTCTTCTAGAGTCAACTCACAATATATTTTATTTTCTTTATTATATGTCCACTTTAGCCATAACTTTCTAGTTTTCACATTAGACCTTGTGGACAAATGCACTACCTTGGCCCCCATATTTGGTATGTTTACAGCCTCTACAATGGCCTTGACTAAAAAAGAAATAGAAACTCTACCAATGTTGACAATGGTGCCCTTTTCTTTATTATGCTAGAAGTGGTATGTCTTACCAAGGTACCATTCCCCACTTTTTGAGAGGATATGTCATAGAGGCAACACCTAAAGCTGAGTTCTGATTGCCTTAGGAACAAATGACATGAATGGCTCAAAGTTCATTTTCACGATGACCATGGTCAACATGGATCTCTCTTGGATGGCCTGGAGGCATTCTTGGGATAATGTGAGGTGTTGTCCTTACAGTTGAGCCTATGGTTCTTTAGCCTCTTCTTGGACTAATTTCCTTAGAGTAGGAGCCCCTTAATGAATGCTTAATGATTAAGCCTATAGTTCTTCATGTTCAGCTAGTAGGCCTTATTCTCCTAGTCAACCTCTGCCACCTCTTAGGTGTTTGCTTGCCCCCTGTGAAGCTCCTTCTTTTCCTTCTCTTTTTGGCGCCATCTACAATCAATCAAGGATTTGGTGTTACTAAGGTGTCTTTCATTTATCATCAACAAGTTTATACCTTACTCATGACCTTAGTTCTATTAAGTTCTTAGCTCATGCGATTGCAGAGTTAGAAAAATTTCAAGAAAAATGCCCAAAAAGTATTTACTTCTTTTATGACCCTTTTCAATTAGCTTCTTTTCCCTTATGTATGACTTATAATGATGGTTATGATCCCATGGGTGAGAGAATTAGCATACATATTACTAATTGTTCATTGAGACACTTAAGGTTTTTAATATTCTTACCCTTATAATACCTTCTGGGTGATAGAAAATTTCAAAAAATTGGCACAATTTTTCCACACAAGCACCCTGCCCCAACTAAATTGAACACTATGGGATCAAATGGATTCAAAAACCATTAAAATTGGATTAGTATGGAGCAAGTTATCACATGTGGAAGTTGGTTGCATAGATCTCTTAGTCAAGAGAGAATAATGCAAAAGCTCCCCTAGCTTCAATTGATGATAATGAATTTTTTGAACATCATGAGGGTCCTATTTATATATTTTTATGGACCTAATATCGGGTACTCAACAATGGATATCAGATATCGACTTCCACCTAATATCGGGTAATTGATATCGGGGGTCTAAAAATTTCATTTTATGAGGACATTCAGCATGGAAAATGAAGCTCTATGATTGGTTGGAAGGTTTCATGTAAAATCTAAAGTTTTGGGGTAAGTGAGAATTCATATTTAGGCACTGGTAATGTTAGAAGATGGAATCACATGCATTTAAAAAGCTTTGGAAGATGTAAGAAAAGTAGTATTGGATTCATGGTATAGAATAGATTGGTTATATGATAAGGGAAGGGCTTTGAGTTTATCATCTATGCACTTTGAAGGTTCAAGATGATGTGGTTGTGTTAGACAAATACAAGTTGTAACAGTTACAAGTGGGTCCTCCCCAAAGTAGGCTCAAACTTTTAATGCCCTTGTATAACCACACCTAAAAATGTTTGTGGGCACCAAAGTAGTTGAATGTAGTGCATAACTATTGAACAAAACACATATGTTAAAACCACCAATTTGAGAAAATCACAAGTTATGATCATACAGACAATGAGATGAGATGGATCTAAGAAAGGATTGTAGAAATTGGGATGTGAGGTGCCTCACCATAGGCATAATGAATCCTTGTGTGTTATTAATGGTTAAAGTAATCATTATCCATTCTTTCCAAGATTCACATCAAGTCCAAAGCATGTTCTAGTGACATCACATTATTTTATCTCTTTGATTGACAACCATAAGACTACCATCGTTGCAAGGAGTAGCATCACTTAGTGTTTTGTCCAAGAGAGGAGTTTATTCATGGCGCATACACACATACACACACACTCTCTCTGTTGAATTCTAAGAAGCTACCAACATTTAGTCATGGGTAACATGTCTTTCCAATTGGACCCTCATAAATTTATTTAGTGCCCTTTTATTTTACTTCTATCTATGTTAACCTTGCAAGAGGACTACCTTCAAGCATGGGTAACATGTCTTTCTAGTAACATGGTAAGGAAACACTTATTGTACTCTTACTCCCACTTTTTTTTTAGATCTACAAGGACATAATTACAACCTTGGAAACATGATAGGACATAGAGAAGTGGTCAAAGAGATTCCACAAATTTTCTTGCTATCACACCCTTCACATTCCCACTTGGTTCTTCACTTGTTTTTTTGGGCACAATGATTATGAGTTTATTCTTAGTTTGATGATGAAAAAAATAATATCAATATGACCATGGTAATAACCTCTTATTAATGGGATGGATGGATGGATGATGTGGCCTCACTGTCCAAATAATTAGTCCCTCATGACCTTAACAACAAAGAGAAAACTTGACCTCAATGGGCTACATGATGTCGTCTTATTCACAAGTGAGATTACTAATAAAGGAAATGAAAACAAAATGTGGAAAAAGTTGAAAAAGATAGAAAAAATTTGTATTAATAGATGAGAAAATGATTAAAAAATTGTAAAAAAAAAAGATGAAAAACACTTATTAAGTCTTGATTTTAGGATGGGGCATCTCCCCCATGACTAAGCATTTGATCATAACAAGAATTAATAAGTGGATAGGTAGGCTCCATGCATTTGTGAAATAGTGTTAAACTTTCATTTTCAAGCCATTGGGTTTCTTCTAGTTTAGTGGCAACCACATAGATAGGTTGTTGCTCACACATGTGGCTGTTAACGATATAGTGGGTCAGAATATGAGTTGTGCAAACTTTGTGGATACCTAACCCATGACTAACCATTTATCATGATTAGTTATGCATGGATTCATTTGTCTCTCCATGATGCTAGGTTGATTATTTTTGGTAGGTCTTGGAGTAATGATGAATATTGACCTTTGTGTAGGATAGGAGGACATTGATTGTGAAAGAAAGGGTGTTGCACTTGATTAGCATTGTGTTGATTCAGATGAGTTAGTAGATCCATGAGTGTTATGCTTACACATGGGAGCTATCTTAAAGAAAGGGAATTTCTAAGATTGTGATGGGAACCTACTAGCATTATCATGACTATGTATGTTCATAGAACAAGTGGCATCCTTTCATCAATGTTGTGGTGCTGAACATTCCTGTGTTGCTAGCTATGACATGTGATGGAGTGGAGTATAAAAATATTGAGGATATGATGGAGGGTGAGAGGTGTGAGGTGGTGATCCTTTAGAAGATGTCGCGAGTCAATAATATTTAGGAGAGTGATAGTAGCAATTTGAAGTAGAGGAAGTAGAACTAGTTGGGGAAACAACTTGTTGAACATAATATCCATATGACTTCAGCTAGCAATGAGGGTAGGGCTGGTTTGATGATGGCCTCCCCCATGATTGTGGATTTTTCCACTACAGTTGATGATAGTATTGAGGCTAGTCAGAGGTCTCCCTATGATAGTACAATTGGTTGTAGGACTGTCTATAATTATCTTATGAGAAAGGTAATTTCCTAGGCATTTTCTTTTGTACAAACTTGGGATTTAATGCAAAAGCCCAATACTCATGTAGATGTAACATGACTGGGAAATAGTACTTCAGATTGTCATATATGCAAATGTTACATCCATCACCTTCTTTAGTGGTTGAGTCTATAGCCTCTTCTTCTACAGCCATTTTTTCTTGCTACTAATCAATGTTCTTACCTATCTATTGGTTCTTTTTTCTTTTTTTTTTGTGATCACTTGGTTTGGTTCACTCTCTCCTCTATGGTTTCTACGCAAGTTGTAACTTTCTCATTTATTCATTCTGACGTCTTATATAACCTTGCTTCAAGCTCATCGATAAACTTTTGTATTAGTAAGTTTTTTTGTGAAGTCACCTCATTAATAGCTATCTCTTTTCTCTTATCATAGATGTGGACCTTCTTCTTTTGAAGAGTTGGGTCCTAGTGATATTTCTTAACATTCTTCCATTTACATAACTCTCTTTCTTCTTTTTCCACATGCTTGATTATCTTTTGGATGTAATGGGTTTCTAGTTCATATAACTAACCTTGAGCATACATCCCAAGGGTCTCTCTTGTTTGACTATGATGCCCATCTATGATGTGGAAAAGTTGCTCTTCTTGAGAGAAACCATGGCTTGGGCCATGTCCAAGGGTTCATGTTGTTCTTGTTTCCATCCGTGGATTTGTTTTCTTAGGTTGGACACCCTAGCATAGGTTTGATATTTCTTGTTGAAGATTTCCAGCATTGTGAACCACTGATTAATTGAATTAGATTTCAACAATCTATACAACACTTCGGCTTTGTCTATTAGTGTCCTAGGAAAGAGTTGAAGCTTTTATCATCCACTTTCAATGTTTTGTAAGACATAGGCATCATGAAAGGATTGTAAATGATGTTGTTGATTAGAATCATAGCCTCCTACAAATTTAGAGATATTATTCATATAAACCCTTTTGATGCAACTTTCCTTGTGATGCCTGTTGGGTATTTTAATTACCTCTACAATTTGCATCATGCTCTTAGTGGCCAACAAGGGTTCACCGTCATTAGACATTTCATAGTGAAAATTTTTATTTCTAGTTGTCTAATTGTAATGATCTTACCTATGTTCATTTTGATGTCTTTGATTTTTCCTTTAGTTTTGATTTCTATCCTTATTTCGAACCCATAGTGGAGCTTGATCTCTATACCTATGTTCATCTTCATTAGAACTAGACGTTGAAGAGGAAGAGAAAGATGAGGAATTAGGAGAGTTGCCATGGCTTCTATAGTATTCCCTTGGTTCGTTGATTTATCTTTTATAGGTTTTGAGGATGTCCTAGGCCTTGAGGCCTCCCTTGGTCTAGTGCTTACTTCATCTCCTCTTGGATTGTCTACCTTAGGTGAATGTAGTCCTTGAGTGTACTCAGGGTGGTCATGAACATATGGAACCCTTGCATGAGGTTGGTCACTTCAATTTTCCTCATCCTATATCTATTTAGTCCTCCAATGAATGTTCTTTCCATACAATGCATTATCACTTCCTTGTGAAAGAGACATTGTTGTTGGTTTATTATGTGTATGACTTAATATTTTTTGAAAGATAATTTGTTAATGCATTTACAGTGATCATGTATGATATAACTGATCTAGATAACTAGCATCATCCTCGACAATGGCATCAATGATGAGCGACGAGGTACCCCTACATTCAACCATACAAATCACAAGTGTTCACGCATGATTTGGTCAAATTCCATCTAGATCATTATGCCTTAATTGTAGTCACTATCTTCCCACTTGGACTAGTGGTACCTCTATCACGTATGATTTAGTCAACAATAAGACATATGATTCTGGATGTTGTTCGACCCTAAGCTACTCCTAATGATAATAAAGAAATTAATTATTTAATATAATTAACAATGGAAAATAAAGTCTAAACTAGCCTATGTGCAATGAGTATCCATTCCTAACCTTTTGTACATGCCTTGTCTTTCACGTAACTACCACTAGGATTACCAAGGGTACCATCACTAGGCATACCAAATGATACACTACTGGGTTATCAAGTAATTACACTTAAGAACTCATAATTAGTTGTACTCATTCCACTTAATGACAAGAATAATAAAGAGTAATAAATGGTAACATTAGCTAAGGAAAATTGTAAACATTTAAGTAATTAAAAGCAATAATAAAGCTAAGTATATGCTACAATGATGAAAGTAATCTCGATCTTTATTGCTGAACGTGTAACATGTCCAAGTACGTCACACTTGAATAAGGATGTTGTACAATCACTTAACATCACACTATATGCATGCACTGGAAATAAACTAATAGAACTTCTCTATATCTACTTCTAAAATCTATTGAAATCTATATCTCAACCATGCACCCAAGTGTTGTATTTATAGGCTAGCATGAAAGGGGCAATATTGGATCCTTGAAATCGAAGGTTGTGCCTCGATATCAAATACCTGACATTGCGAATCTAATATTGAATACTTGATATTTGAGCCCTACAAAACATGACTCATCAAAGAAAGGAAAAGAATCTATTTATAAATTAAAAAAATCAAACATAAGAAATATAAGAACATTGATCATATCAAATGTATCAGGGAGATTAATGAAAGAATTTTTGTAAAAGATAATATGATTTTGAATAGGTGGAAAATCATTTTTAATAATTATTAAATAAATAATTTCCAAGATAAGACATCTAAGAAGAAGAACAAAATTTTGGATTGATTAATGAACTTTCCTTCTATAAGGTGAAGACAACCTTATCAAAGATGAAAAATGAAAAAGTTGTTGGACCATATAACATTCCTATAGAAACTTGGAAAGCATTGGAAGATATAAGAGTTTCTTGGATGACACAATTATTTAAAAAAAATTTGAAGGATGGAGAAGTATCCATTATCTAGAGAAAAAACATTATTTTTCCCATTTATAAAAATAAAGGATACATACAAAATTATGCAGACTATAGAAAGATCAAGCTAATAAGTCATATTATGAAGCTTGGGAAGAGAGAAATAGAGTAGCATCTCATACTTGAATCAAATTTTTAGAAAATTAATTTTATTTATGTGAGAAGATTTATTATAGAGACTATTTTCTTAGTATAGTAGTTGATGAAGAAATTAAGAGAACATAGAAAAAACCTACATATGATCTTCATTGAATTAGAATAAGCATATGATAGAGTACTAGAAGATATTATTTATAGGGATTTTTGAAGGAAAAAAATCCTTGATAAATATATTAAAATGATTCAAGACATGTATGAAAAAGCTAGCACTAACATTAGAACAACTTATGGAATAACATTTGAATTTTTAGTCAAAATAGGTTTAGATCAAGGGTTTACACTTAGCCTATACTTATTTGTCATTATTATGGATGTATTAACAAAGGAAATACAAGATCAAATTGCTTGATGTATACTATTTGTAGATGATATTATGTTGGTGGATATAACTACTAGCAACCGTTTAAGACCACCAATGTTTGGCCTTTGGACTCGTGACCGAGATCATAGGAAATGAAGGTGTTCATTCAAACTTGGATTTAGGTGCTTATTGCTCTTTAGCAACACCAAGGCCCAGATACCTCCAAATAAACTCAATGGCTATAGATCAAATTAAGCATGAATGTGTGTTTGCAATTGTGAATGTTGAAATGCTTGGGTTTGTATATGAAACTATAATTGGCTATTATAATAGACATTTAGTTAACCTTGTTGAATACCATGAGTCATTAACGATTCCTATTTCATCAAGTCACTTAGTCTATATAGTCCCTATAGTACATTGCTTGAAACAAATAAAATTTCACAAAAATCCTTGAGCACAATTCTATAGAAATCTATTGCTAATTTCCCCCAAAGAGAAAGTTCCACATGAAAACTAGAAATAGAGCGAGATTCAACGGATTTTTAGAAAAAGGAAGAAAAGATAGCAGATTTGTGTGAAATCTCAAACATTTAGGCAATATAAATTGAAAATGATGAAGAACTTTGCAATAAAGTTACTCTAATTCAATCTAAATATTACAAATTGTTCAAACCCTTAGAGCTCAATAAGCTATTTCGTAAAAGAAACTCTTATTAAAGTATCAAAACGCTTTGTAAACGACAAAGTACAAGCTTTTATTTGGCTAGTTAATAGTTGTTAAGAATTACAAACAGTAGAGCTATCAAAAAATATTTCACAATTTCAAGATTGAAATATCAAGATAATAAACTTTAAGAAAATGAAGCTATTTCAAATTAGTTCAAAGTATCATAGATTTTTCTAGACCCTCTAGACTCGAATAGGCAATTTTATAAAGACAATACTATTAAATTGCTCAAGATACTTTTTAAAGACAACATAAGCTCTTATATGGCAATCAAATAGGAGTCTTGAATTACATGAACATAGAGCTATAAAAGCAATCTAGAAAATTCAAAAATTAAATGCCAAGCACAATACTATCTAAAACATTAGCTAAGCAACTAAGACAAAATGGGAAGAAAAAAATCATAGGATTAAAACAAAGTAGCTAAATTGATGCCTTTAGTAATCCATGCTTTATAATCTTCAATATATTTCTTCCACATTTCTTCTTCCTAAAATCCTCCTCATTTGAATTTAACCCTTGAAGCCCTTTTTATAATAACTTTTGGGTAGTTAAAATCATCATATGAGATTAAGGTGAGTTACAAATATCTAGTGGATTAATTCATAACCACCATTAGAAGTTACAACCTCTAGGGGAAGTTATAACTATAGAAAGCTATAATTTCCAAGTGTTCCATAATTGAATAAATATCCCATAAATCTCTCTTTTCTATTTTTTAAAGTGATTGGGTTTTCCATTTAAGTAAAACCATGTAAACATATGATTGGTTAGCAAAAGAAATAGTGTGTGCTTAAGCGATGTATCCTTGTACGTGTATGTGTTTCATGATGTTGTCAACCACTAGTTTAGGTGATAGATGTTATTCCCAGTTTCTTGCACTAATATAATATTAAACTTAAAAGAAACTACAAAAAATAAAAAAAGAACACAAAGTTACCCTAGGGAAAAACTTCAAGGTGGAAAACCCCAACAGAAAATTGGCTCTTGGACCATTATTAGCACAGCTTCAAAGGATTGAAGCTCAAGGAGAATGCCTCTCAAGCTTATGCTTTAAAAGGATTTGGTACCATGGACGCTCCCTTTAAGCTCCTTATACATTGTTCAGGTTACAAAAATAAACCCAAAATTAAAAAGGGATAAGCTAGTTTATTTTTGTCAGGATAGGTATAGGACCAAATATAACATAGACATGAATAAAAATATAATAAGTCAAGCTAGAAATATTTGGAGAAAATCAAGGCAAAGGCAGATTTTCCTTCATCCATCTACTGTCCTCCCTCTTGAAGGTAAAGCTACTTTAAAGAATAGTCTAGACCATTTTTAGGAAATTAGGTCAAAAGAAGAACAAATGCTAACCAGCATTAAGAAACTTTTCAATAGGATTTGACTTGGTAAGTATATCTACAAGATTTACTTCAGTTGAAATTTTATTTAGAAGAATCCTTTGCTTTTTAATTTCTTTCCATATATAGTGATATTGTATTTCAATGTGCTTCATTTGGGCATGAAAGATTGGATTCTTGAATATGCTTATGACATGTTGACTATCATAGCTAATATTAATTTTAGTTTGAGTGATGCCAAGTTTAGCTATTAGCCTTTGGAGCCATATAGCTTCTTTGCATGCCAAGTTAGCAGCAACATATTTAGCTTCAGTGGTAGACTGAGCAACAAGAGATTATTTTTGACTTTTTCAAGAAATAGCATCACTAAAACGATTAAACACATATCTCCTAGTAAATTTCCTACTATCAATTTCACCACCCCAACTTGCATCAATGAAGTCATGAAGTCCATTGGAATCATTTTTATAACAGATCCCTGAAACACCACAAAAATTTTGGCAACACTTCCAGACAACTTTAGAGCCTCTAAAATGGCTTCAAGCAGCCCACCATGGAGCAAGCAAGGTCCCCC
>MNCI01010664.1:118359-133575 GCA_015680685.1 Gnetum montanum | reverse complement strand
TCCCGATGCATCCCCTATTTCCCAATCATGCTCCCCTTAGCCTATTCAATTACATCCCCCTTGATACATTCCACTCATCTCAAAACTCTTGGTACACTATTGCACACTGTAGCTCTCTAAGCAGTTGCGATGCAAAACACAATACACCGTACATGATGCAAAATGCAAGTGCTCATACACAAGCATGGTAAAAAAAAAAAGCAAGCTCTTTCAAAAAGATCAAAAAAAAAAAAAGAAGGAAGGTCAAAGAGCAAAATGAATGGAAAAGGTCTTCAAGACCCCGTTGATATCATAAATAAAAGACTATTGGCCATTCTCATACAAGCCCCAGGCGAGAAGGCAATTTTCTTGAAAAACAGTTACACTTGTGTCTCAAAGAGACCATGTTGCACATCATTGCGTGGCTTTGGCTGTTTACAACGGGCCCTGCAAATACTCTATAAGAGCCCCATTTCTCCAAAGAACGCACCTCCTATGTCTTGGTTGCAAGTCTAATGAAAACCTGGTTTTTGACAAGGACCAATGACATAACTTGTGCACAAAAGAGCATTCCTCTCCCACAAATCCCAGCAGTAATCATAACCCTTAACCTCCTAGCCTCCCTGGTTATAACCAATTCCCTTGCATCTTGAACTGCATCTCCCCAATCCCATGTACTTTTGAAAATGGTACAATAATATCTAGCCAAGGGCTAATGGTTAATGTTTGATGCTTTGTTGTTCATGATGTTTTGCACTTCTTTGTCGACGCCTCTCGGGTGGATTCCTCCAAGCGTTAACAAAGAGGGGCCAATGAAACACCACAAAAATTTTGGCAACACTTCCAGACAACTTTAGAGCCTCTAAAATGGCTTCAAGCAGCCCACCATGGAGCAAGCAAGGTCCCCCCCTGGGGTCCACAGATCACGACGGCAAGTCTTGGTATCAAGAATCATCCATTTTAAGGTTAAAAAGTGCAATTTTTGCTAAGTACAATGTGCTTGCGCTGTGCTTACGCTGCAAAACGTAAGGATCAGCGTCACCAACTTTTGGGGCCCCAAAACTAAGTCAAAACAAGCCGAAATCAAGCACAAGAACCCTCGTGACCTTCGCTAAGGTTCCCAGCAGTTTCTAGCCTTCAGAAAATCAAAATTCGGGCCTTAAAGGAGGTGTTTTTGGTTAATTACGCTGCGGCTACATTTTATTACGCTGCAGAACGTAAGGATGCGTAATCACTATTCATCACGTGAAACACTATTCATCGCATGAACACTATTCACTGCATAAAACACTATTCATCGTGTGAACACTATTCACTATGTAAAATACTATTCATCGTGTGAACACTATTCACTGCGTAAAACACTATTCATCGAAGTTTCAGAAAATTCTAGAAAAGTTTCAGAAAATGGCAGAAGATCCTCAGCATCAGCAACTTCTGGAAAATCAAAATTCGAGCCTTAAAAGAGGTGTTTTCGGTTGATTACGCTGCGGCTACATTTTCTTACGCTGCAGAGCGTAAGATGCGTAAAATACTATTCATCGCGTGAACACTATTCACTGCGTAAAATACTATTCATCGCGTGAACACTATTCACTGCATAAAACACTATTCATCATGTGAACACTATTCATTGAAGTTTCAGAAAATTCCAGAAATATCTCAGAAAATGGCAGAGAATTACCAGCATTAGCAACTTTCATCAACTTCCAGAAAATTTCAGAAATATTTCAAAAAATGGCAGAGAATTATCAGCATCAGTAACTTTCAGAACATTCCAGAAAATTTCAGAAAGACTCAGAAACAAAGAAGTTTCACGCAAACGGGGGTCAAATTTCTCTTGTTGTACATTTCATTGTAAATCGACATATGTGGGCACGTTAGGCCCTCATGTTTAAATTAAATGTACTTTCATGGGCTTGAATAACCCATAAATTGTAAAATGCAATGTACCTGGTCAAGAACGTAGCTTGCCAGCACACATCCAACTCGTGCACAACTGTCCGACACACATCCAACTCTCGCCAGCATGCATCCAACCCAAGCACAACTGTCCATTGGACACATGTTACCAGATCCACTTTCCTCTCATCTCTCAGCCGTTGATTCCATTCTGAAATTCTGTGCCGGAGCACGGCCCAACCCTATAAATACCCTGTCAATTCACATAAATCGAGGGGGGAAATTGGAGGCAAAAATTAGAGACATTGGCAATTCTGAGAAATTACAGAACTAGCAATCCTTGGGCGCTCGACACATTTGACTATTGGCATCCAAGCATTCCTCACGTTCATCACATCACATTATCGCATCATCACTTCAGACATCATCCCGGGGCTTAGTGCTTGACCTGCCATCCACATGTGCAGCTACACTTCGATCGGTGCATACATTTTTATTAAACAATACAATACAGTTCATTGCCTTCTATTTACGTTATTTACTTCGGTTTATGCTTTGTTTACAATATAGCTCGGTTTGCGCTTTATTTATAATTCAGTACGCTCTGTTTACATTTTTGTGTCACTGTTTGCATTCCGTTTACATCCTGTTTACATCTTTCACAATAACCCCAGCGCTAGCTGTAGCTTACGCTCGGGGAAGTCCTTGGTTGATTTGCGTGCAAACCATCCAAGGCACTTTGCCTTCGTTCCATTTTCCAGCTTGCCCTCAAGAGAAGGCAGGGTCAGCTGTGGCTGCCCAACAGTCTTTCGGTGTTTGTTTCCCTTCCAGCCTTACACCGATGATTTAGGTCAATACAATCCCATAATTTAAAGTACCACAAAAATACTGGAAGACTCACTTCATCACAATCTAGTGTTGTTTCCTTGGATTAGATATATACCTACTAAGTTTTCAACAATGTAAACAATATCAAGTCTAGTAGAGACCATTGCATACGTTAAATTGCTAATAGCACTAACATATGGAATTTTAACCATGAGATCTTTTTCTTCACTTGTCTTTGGACATTGTTCAACTAAAAGTTTAATACCAGTTTCATAGGGTGTATTTACAGGCTTGTAATCATGCATATTAAATCTTTTTAAAATATTTTTAACATATACAAGCTATCCAAGCTAAAGCTTTTTATTAGCCATGTCCCTTTTAATTTTCATGCCCAAATTTTTTTGTGTAGTACCAAGATCCATCATCTCAAATTGAGACGACAGATGTAGTTTTAACTCTTGAATATTATGTATGTTATTACTTGATATTAACATGTCATCAACATATAGCAGCAAGATAACATATTTGTCACTTTTATTTTTAACATACATACAGGAATCTTTGACACTTCTAATGAAGCCAAGATTCATCATGTGGTCATTAAATTTTTTATTCCACATCCTTGGTGCTTGTTTGAGCCCATATAGTGAGTTTAATAATTTAGACACCATATGCTCTTTTCCTTTAATTTCACATCCTTCAGGTTGAACCATATATATTTCTTCCTCAAGATCACCATTGAGGAATGTTCTTTTCACATCCATTTGTTCAAGTTTAAGATCATAAATAGCTATGATAACCAAAAATGATCTTATGGATGTTAATTTTGCTACTAGAGAGATGATTTCATCATAATCAATCCCCTTTAGTTACAAGTCATGTTTTGTATTGATTCCTAGATTTTATTCTGTACACCCATTTATTTCCAATGGGTTTTCTCTCTGATGGAAGCTTAGTTAATTCCCAAGTTTTATTTTTTGAATTGATGACATTTTAGCATCCATCGTTTTTTTTTTCAATTTGAATTTTGCATAGATGAACATGCCTCATAATTTTTTGATAGCTCATTATTTTTAGTAAACAAGACATATTCTTCTAAATGTGAAGGTAGTCATCGTATACCTATTGAACGTCTTAAATGATCTTGTTCACTTTGTTGTTCACTTAAACTATATTCTCCCTCTTCATGTGTTGTATATTCATCTACCATGCTATTACCATCGTGTTCACTAGGGGCAATATCCCCAGCCAAGGGAGGATGATCCTAAGAAATTTCATTATTAATTTCAACAAGAACATACATAAGAGTTACATCATTTGGAGTTTTAGTATTTGAAGATTCCTCTTTCATATATCCACATTTTTCTCTAAAGATAACATCTTGACTATAAATAATCCTTTTAGTTTGTGGGTTATACAACTTATAAGCTTTGACACCATGTGCATAGCCAAAAAAAATACATCTGATAGACTTAGAGTCTAATTTGGATCTATCAAATTTTGGAACATGTACATAGGCCTCACAACCAAAAACCATCAAATAATTTAAATTAATAGATTTACCACTCCAAACTTCTTTTTAAATTTTTCCACAAAGCATTGATGAAGAATATCTATTGATAAGATAACATGCAGTCGTTACAGCTTCACCCCAGAAACACTTGTCAAGATCAAATTTACTAAGCATACATATGGCATGTTCTATTAATGTTTGATTGAATTTCTCTACTACTTCATTTTGTTCAAAAGTACCTAGAATAGTCTTTTGACTTTGAATGCCATGTTCTTTACAAAAAACATTAAATTCATTTGAGAAAAACTCACTTCCATTGTTAGTTCTTAGAATTTTGATCTTCTTTCTTGGATAATTCTCAACAAGAGCTTTGAATTCTATGAATTTTCCAAATAGTTCAAACTTATGTTTTAATAAATAGATCCAACTCTTTCTAGAATAATCATAAATAAAAGAAACATAATACATAGCACCTCCAAGAGAAGTTGTTTTAATATCTTTAACTGGTTCACATACATTACTATGTATTAGTTCTTATATCTAAAGAGATTTAGCATTTCTTCTTTAAAAATTGTGACACCTATGTTTACCATGTCAATAATGATGATAGAAATCCAAGGAATCTTTTGAAATCTTAAATTTACCTTGCTTGTAAAGTTCCTTAAGTTGTTTTCACCAAGATATCCCATTCTTTTATGCCACAAATCATTACTTGAATTTAAATTAATAACTACAAATGTAGTTAATTTCTGCTTTAATGTCTTAGCTTCTAATTTATACAAATTTCTTATTTTAATTATAGAAGCCAAAAAAGATGAACCATGCAATATTGAACATTCCCACCTTCAAAGATAATAGTTAGTCTTGCATCATTCAATTCACTTACAGATAAAATATTTTTAGTAAGTGTTGGAACATGATGTACATTGGGAATCAATTTAACTGCTCCATTTTGAAACTAAATTTTTACCTTTTCATAACCTATAACTTTGCATAAACCATCATTACCCAATCTTACCATTCCAAGCTTAGATTATTTATACTCACTAAACCAATCAACATGTGGAGTATAGTGATGAGATGCACCTGAGTCCACATACCATGAATATGTATCAACATTATCAGAAGATGAGATAACATACAAATCTTCCTCTCAAGCAAGAGGGGCTTAATCACTTTTTGGTACATTACTCTCTTTGCCCTTTTTCAAAGGAGCTTTACAATATTTCTTTACATGACCAACTTTACCACAATTCCAACATTTAGGTGGCCTTTTAACAAATTTTTGAGACTTATTTTTAAATTAAGTTCTCTTAACAAACTTTGTCTTTACATCATTTTTCATAAATAATACATCATTTTAGGAGTAGAATTTTTTATTTTTGCTTCCTCAAACAACAATTGATCAAAAATATTATCAAAAATAATGTTGGTAGATGTATGACTTACAGTCATTACAAATGTCTCCCATGAATTTGGAAGTGTGTTGAGAAATGTGATGCACTAATCTTCCTCATCCATTTTCACCCCCATAGATTACAACTGATGGACTAGTGTATTAAAGATATTCAAATGTTTTGTAATGACAATACCTTCAACCATTTTACAATCATACAATCACTTCTTCAACAATTTATTGGTTAGAGATTTTATTTGATACTAAGTTTGCAATTTATCCCATAAATCTTTAGCAGAAGAAACATTGGAAACATTAAGTAATACTAAATTTGAAAGACATAAATGAATTTTATTTGTCACCTTTAGGTTTAACTTTTCCCCCTCTTCATCGAACATTTTGTTAGGCCTAACTCCTAAAATTGCGCTATGCTAGTCCTTTTCAATAAGGAGAGCCTCTATCTTGATTTTCCATAATTCATAGCTGGAACCATTGAACTTTTCAATTTCAATTTTCAACAGAGAGTTGGCCATGATTTTTTCTTTGCAATTATTTGACAAAATAATAGTGGTGAATGGAACCTAGCTTCAATACAAATTATTATTCCTAGTCGCTTGCACCAATATAATATTAAATGTAAAAGAAACTATAGAAAATAAAAAAAGGCACTAAGTTACCTTAGGGAAAACCTTCAAGGTGAAAAACCCTAGTAGAAAATCAGCTCTTGGATCGTTAGCAACACAGCTTCAAAGAATTGAAGCTCAAGGTGAATTTACAAAGGAAGGGAGATGACTCTCAAGCTTATGCTTCAAAAGGATATGGTACCATGGATGCTCCCTTTGAGTTTCTTATATATTGTTAGGGTTACAAAAATAAACTCAAAATTAAAAATGGATAAGCTAGTTTATTTTTGTGGGGATAGGTATGGGACCAAATATAACATAGACATGAATAAAAATATAACAAGGCAAGGCAAAAATATCTGGAGAAAATCAAGGAAAATGCATATTTACCTTCATCCACTGTACTCCAAATTTACTACTAATGATGTATTTTATAGAATTTAATTTGTTTGAGAAATTATTTTAATTTACAAAAATGTAATAAAAATTTAGTTTTAGCTTCTATTACATATATATATATATATTTAAGATGACATGATCTAATATCGATCAACAAAATTATCCACATTAGAACCCCTTAATGTTTCAAACTAGGGGGTATAAATATCTTAAAAATGCATGGTTTTTCCTTCTAGATTTCTTGAGACTCCCATCTATCTTAGTTTTCTTCTTCTTCATTCTTTCTCCTTGGATCTTTGATTGGTGCACATTACATGAAAACTTAAATCTTTATTATGTTTGAAGTTCCCAAGGATCTATTGGATTGGTAAAGCATACATAGAATGCAATTAAAAAAATTCAATCAAAAAGGTATCATGTAAATTTGAACAAATTTGAAACAAATTAATAAGTTCATGAGAAATAATGGTTCTTTGTTTTAAACACATTGATTTGTAGTACATGTGAAAACATGTGATGGGATGTCAAAATCCAAAATGATTTGACAATAGGTATACCCCAAGACATATAGCCAGCAAGATACATTAGAATAATTATAGAGAAATATAATGATGTCTCTAGTGTAACTCAAACAAGTAACTTCTTTATTAATAAGAAAATAAGCTAACTACTTGATCCCATTGGTAATTAGAGTATTCCAAGCCTAAATAATTAGAATTTTAACTATTTCAATTTCCTTATATCCTATCTTAAATAAATAATTAATCTTTCATTTCCAATACATTAGGATTTTAGTATTACTAACAATCACCCTCATTATTTAGTATTAACAAAATTTACCTAAGATATTAAGCATAAATTGAAATCCTTCACTGGATTTTAATAACAAGAAAACATCAACAACAAAGAGAATAATATTAATATGATAATTATATACTTGAATTAAATAGTTGAATGCTACCTCTTATAGCCATGCTTCTAACTCATTAATGAAAATTGCAAAAAAAGTGTAGTCAATAAAGGATAATCTTATTTCACACCTATTCTTCTATGAAAAATGGCAATATTTTTGGAGCTCTTATTATACCTATATAGTTTAAATTGTCAAATACCATAAATAAAATGATTAACTTAATCACTTAAGGGCATGTGCCATCATAATGCTTATAAATTTTTAAAAAGATATATCAAATCATAAGCATTGTAGAACCAACTTAAAAATCCAAGAATGAATAACATGTATGGATAATCCCATGAATAGAATTCATGCTTAGAAGCCTCAATACAACATCATAGACACTTATCAAGTTTTAATTACACATTATCCCTTAGGATATCACCTAAAAAATGCATCAAAACATAATCAAAGAAAATGATCATCATTACTTCTAATGTAACAATATTCTTTTTCCAACCATTCCTACCATAGACAATATCATCCATACCAAAAGACATGTAGGAAGGGTTAGAACCTTCTAGTAGATTAAACCACATTGTTGAACCAAGAATAGTTGGATTATGGGATCCACTTGATGTACAACATGTTAGTCAAAGATCCATGTCATCCAAATACCCAAAATGCATATCTTATAATCATATGTAACTAAACAATGATATCAAGCAAAAATGTTAGGAATGATAACTTACCTATCATTAAACTAGAAATAGACTTTCCTCAAGGAATCTTGGTTAAATTCCTTACCTCTATTAAAATTGTTTTCTATCCTAGTAGTAACCATAGGGTATACCTCTTACCTAACATTCTAAATCATGAGATTGAAATCTAAGAGGTAATAGAGATACACATCACAAATCTTGGGTACTAAGAGATATTACAAACCAAGGGATACTATGGATACCTATAATAAAACTTGGAAAACATCATAATCTAGACGCTCCACAATGCTTACCAATTTTTGTAGGTTTTTAAAATAGTTACCAAAATATCAAAATTTATTATGAGTATTTTTGTATGAAAGAAGATTATTAAGAGGTATCATAAAATTTATATTTATAAATCCCAAACTTGTGGTCAGGATGTGGTCATGACCAAAAGCTTGTTGTAAGTCGCAAGTAACACTACCACTTTTTTTCATTAACCATGATTCATGATAAGGTTATGGTTTATACCATTTCATGGTGAACACCAAAAATATGTAAACACATATCATAGCTCATGGTGCATCCCCTTTAAAAAGACCATAACTCATGGTCTAGTCATGGTGGAGATCATTGATAAGCGATGGAGTATCCAAAATCCAACCATATGAGATACAAGTGTTCATGCGCATTCTTGGTCAAACTCCATAGACAAGGCAACGTGACTATACCAATAATTGATTAGCATTTATGATCATTGTATTCCCACGTGAGTTAGTAAAATCAATGTGTATGGTTTAACTCATGATGAGTATATGATATTGATGTTGAAATGGCCATTAGGCTCCTAGTAAACATGAAGTGAAAGTAAAGGTTTATAAATCTAAGTGACAATAAAACAAATCTAAACTAGCCTATGTGATGAGTAGTCAATCTTGATCTTCTAGTCACACCTTGCACTCCATGCAACTATTACTGGGATTATCAAGTACCTCACTATTGAGTGTACCAAGTGATAGTACTACTTGGTTACCAAGTAGTTACACGTATGTGCTCGAGATCAGTCATGATCATTTTGCTTAACAACATTAAAAGTGTTCCTAAAATGATGTAGAGTAATCTCAATCTTTATTGTTGGTCATGCAATGTGTCCAAGTACATCAAACTTGAATAAAGTTTTCATTCAATTACAAAACATCACATTGTGGGCACACACTACTAAGTATTAAATTCAATAAAACAAATTAAAAGAGTTTTGTTACTATGCTAACAAATCTACTACAGAACCATGCACCTAAGTGCTGCTTATATAGGTTGGTATGCACCTCGTGATATCATTTATATGATAACATATGTTGAGATACAATAATGTATCTACAACATCATAGATATGATATCGTGATTACAATATTATTTTTGCAAAAAAATTGGATTTATCATACCCCTACAACTAACTGAAAAATCTTCTTTGATTTAAAATAACATGAGGATGGAGTTCATTACAAAATTGGAAGGTAGGTTTACATGATACTAACTTCTATGTATATGACTCTCTAGTGTCATATTGGAGTTTTAAAAAATAAACACATGACATGATAATTTTGACAAAAACAAAAAACAAAATTTGACGAGGTTGAGTGTAGCCTTATGTTGCTCTAGGCAAAGGTGGCTCTTCTATAGGTTTCTTTCCCTTGTCATTAGGCTTCTTAAATTAGTATTTGTTCAAGAGTACCTGCAACTTCTCTTCTTCCATTCTTGGATCATGGACCATCCATGCTGATGAACCAATGTTTGATGGGTTCAGTACGTTTCACAAACATGGCAATTATGGAAACATTTGATTGGCTTTAATGTACCATGCCACAAACTGTCATCTCTCTTCTTCAAAAGCTCTAGAATTTTCTCTAAGTTCATGGTAGTCTGTTAATCTTCTGGCTAGATTCACTACTACATCTTTTTATCCTTGGTAGTCAGCCTTAACTACTTCTAGTTTTGAGTTTGCTACTTGAAGTTTCTGTAGAGCATCTTTTTTATCTGCAAAATCCTTCTTGTATAAGGAATAGGTGGCTACTACTTACTATTCTAGCTCATTTGTGGGCCTTCTAACTATTAACATGGCCAAATTAGCATAACAAAGGTTTGTTAATGCCATGTAATCTTTCATGTTTTCTATTTACAGGTCTTTATTTTTCACTCCTGCTTGATAGGTTTGGGTCATGCTATCCAAGATGGATTGTCAACTAGGATTTTGTGTTGTAATAAAATTGATTTTGGCCTTTTCCATCTGAATCTCTTTCTCATTTATCTATTTATACATGCCCACTTTGTCTCAAAAGTGGTCTTTGAGCCTTTCATGTTTCTTAGCCTTATTTTTTCATGCACTGATTTTGATAGCTAATTTTTGTCTAATGGCACATACCTCCTTCATAGAGAGGATTCTATTTTCTCTTATGAGGCATCTCATATCTTAGTTGACTCTCATTAGTTGCTCTCTCAACTAACGGATACTATCTTGTAGAATGTTTTTTTTCTTTTTTATTGCGGTCAACCTCATCTTATCTATAGTGAGTTGTTTATTTTCTTCTTGTAAGGTAGAAAGTGGTTTGGCATGGGCATATGATTGGGCTTTGACTATTGAAGAATTTCATACTGCCTTTTCTTTCTCATTTGCTATGCCTTTATTATTCTTGATGAGACGCGATTCGCATAGGCCATGATATCGCATACGTGATATCGCGTCGTCCCTTGCGATGTCGCGTACCCAATATCATGGTGCACCGTCATATCTATAAATAAGAGGCGGCTCTCCCTTGTTTCCTCATCCTAGACTAGAAGTAGGGAAACTCTGGTAGATTGATCACTCCAGAGATAGAATATTTTCCATGTGTCCACAGTAGGAGTCCTAAAGTGAACGGATCTTTATTCGAGCAACGTTGTACCTGAACACAAGTTGTGTATGGAAATAAAAACTTCCTGGATAAACCTTGCAGTGCATGGAATAGGATTTTATTTATTGTCATTTATCACTTTCTCTTAGTAATGCAGAATGAGTACAACTTGACTACGAGCATCTAAGGATGTGTACAGATAGTCAAGGAACGGATGCTCATCGCAACGTGGAATGAGTACGACTTGATTATGAGCATCTCAGTGTGACTGCTTGGTAACCCAGTGGCGTATCTAGGATCTGCGCTTGGTAATCCCAGTGGTAGTCGTGCACCAAGATGTGTACGGATAATCAAGGAATCGGCTGCTCATCACACTTAGGCTAGATTAGTTTTCTCAACTCTTTCCTCCTAGTTAAGTGCCTCAGTACGACCACTTCGAGCACGTGCGTTATGCGTGGGATCCCAGAAACGATTAGCGTTTGGTAACCACGATTGCATCGGTTCAGGGTGTGTACGGTAAGTGGGAACGGATGCTGATGCTAGGTAATTTAGACTTAGTTCATTAGTTAGAGTTAGTTAGTTTCTTCAACCCTTCACCTCAATAGCATAGGAGAAAAACATAAAAGACCATAAAAATCATATACCTCGGACTTACTTAACCATACACCATGACAACCACAAGTAAGTCTGGTAAGACAATGAATGATTAACCCCAAGTGTTCCATGGGGCGTGTAGGCACTTAGTCTGTAGAGTTCAACTAGATTGTGTGTGCTATGCTCGTTTCGTATGGTTGAGTGTAGGGTTACCTTACCACTCATCATTAGCGCCATTGCCAGGGACTAAGTGTTTGTGCACTGAATAGAACATAAAGGATATCACTCACATCGTTGGAAGCCTAAATGAACCTTTGGGTTAATCAAGAAAAAATTTATATAACGGTGAAATAGCACACCGATAAAAATATCTTCTTCTAACAAGAGCAACTCACCACCTAGGGATAATACAAAGGACAGTCGGTAGTCAAAAACACATAGCTGAAATCAGCCAAGTCCTAAACAATACAAGATAGTTTATACTCATCCTGATGAGTATATTCCAAACGTTACCTTTATCCTCCATCAAGATGAACAGCTGCAATGGAGAGATTTGCAAGGTAACATCGTGTTACCCCTAGATCGATCAGTCTCTAACATGCTTTTATGTGCTTTGGCATAGATTGGCATGACAGAATTGTATGCTAAATACATTGCGGAAGACTTTGACATGAGGGATTATTATCCCACAGCTTTACAACGTATGAGGGACTCGAGGCAGGAGAGCCAACATACACTGATGAAGGGCAAAGGTCCACATGTCCTTAGTGAAATATGAGATGAGGAACCCATTATAACGGGTTCTTTAGCAAATGATGTTCCCCCTCCTAACGATGGTGAGGAGGTTGGGTATCAGAACATATACATCACACTGGTTCTGATCCCTGTGAATGCCAGCTGTTCACATAGGGAACAACAACTCATGCTAAGGATGGACACTTAGATCGTCACCACGATCGGGGCCGTAGCAGCCGAAGAGAAGGAAGGAAGCATCGTCATGACGATGGTTCTTCTTCCTCTTCTCCTTCATCTCATCACTCACCCTCTCCTTCCACATCTGGGCACAACCAACACGAGCATAACGAAGAGGATAAAAGTAAGAAAAATGAAAGACCTCAACGAGAGAGTCGAGAGAGAGGACAAGGGCATGAACGAAGAGAAAGTAGGGAATAATGAAGACATCATAGGCATCATGAAAGAGATGATCATGACAAGCCCCTACTTGCAACCCGAAGTATGCTTAACATAACAGAGGCTGTTAGAATTCCCACAAGGCATTTAAAAAATAGTCAAATCAAACGCTTAGACATGAACAATATCCCATGCTTTGAGGGGGGATACAACGCTAATCCGCAGCATCATTTATAGGCATTCCATGATGCCTGTGCCTTGAAAAATATAGAAAAAAAGTGGCAAAAACTTAAGTTGTTTCCAAGGACACTCACCAAAGAAGCAGAGAGTTGGTACCGGTCCTTAGAACTGGAAACAATCAGGAGGTGGAGTACGATGCTAGAACTCTTCAATGATAAGTATCAAACGTACTCCCGAGTGTCTAATTTGCGTAAGCAGATCCAAGGCTAGAAACAAGGTACATATGAACCCTTGGTTGCTGTCATGGCCCACTACTACACATTAGTACATCGTTGCCCCGGCCATGGATACGCTCAGCGGGATCAACTTTGCCACATCGTGGATGGACTAAGGCATGAAACTAGAAGAACCCTTGGGACGTATGCCCAAGGGAGACTCTCACAACTTAGAGCCCATGAAGTACATAGCTTGTTGGAACAAGTAGCAAAAGAAGAAGGTGAGCTACGCAAGAGGGAAAGTGTGGAAGAATACAACTGTGACCCCTCCCTTCGAAAGAAGGGAGTGAAATTTTGTGATGAGGAGGATGAGTCACCACTCAAAGAGTTGGTGAACAAAAAAACCTTTTCGATTCAAAAATTAACAATAGAAGTATCGGCTAAGATGGATCAATTGTGGGATTCCTTAGACTCAAGACTTGAAAGTATCTTGAAAATTGTAGAAGAGTCTAAGAGGAACGAAGTAGTGACAAAGGTAAGACAAAGCGGAGAGATTCAGGCCCTGCACATAACAAGGGTAAGGGGAAAATTCCTATCTCCGATGAAGTTGTGGATTCTGACATAGACGATGACGGTGGATGTGAGATCTGCCAATATGATCATCCTAAGGGATGTTGTCTAATTATCTCACATCTACAGGAGCCTACGATGTATGCTCTTAATCCAAGACTTAACCAATGGCAAACACCCTGAAGGTTACCTTATTCCCAAGGTAATCCAAGGCAGTTCCACCAACCACTAACGTACTATCCAAGTGGAACTCCACCACAACCCATTGGACAACATCAATAGTGGAAATACCCATAGTCATGGGGGATGCCACCGCCGACACAACAGTACCCTTACCGGCAACTTGATCCTTATGGATATTATGTGCAACAGCCAATTTCTCCAAGTGACTCTATGAGTCACACTACTCCCCAATGTCACTACCAAGTTCGGGAGTACTTTAGGAGGACTCCTTCTCCTCTGGGAGGCACCCCACATACTTACCATCCTTCAACTCCATCTGCACCTCTTCCACCTGTAGTTCCCACAACACCTCCTGCTCCAACAATGCAAGGGGAACTCCCTACTCAACTGCAGTAATGTAACACTGCAAGAGCTATAAATATCCAACCTGCTGCTGGTTCTGACAACTATAAAAAGAGAAGATCTTTCTTCAAAACCAAAATCCCAGACAAACTCTCACAACAACAAGCGGTTGAGTCTAGGTATACTCCTCCATCATCTAACACTTCAAAGCACCCTTTAGTCCAACAAAGCTTAACGCATACGGTTATGTTAACGCATACCGTAACCGACTGGATCAAGGTAGGCCACCTTCCTAGGAAACTAACTGATCTTGGAAGCCCCTTAATCTATTTACAAATCACCGGGAATGAACCACATAAGGCTCTTCTTGACTCAATTTCTGGAGTCAATTTAATATCACGAGAAATGTATCAAGCCTAAAACCTACCCCAACTTAAGAAGAGTAACATTCAACTAGAGTTGGCATATCAGTCCATCACCATTCCCTTGGAATTGGTGGAGGACATTGTTACCACTGTGTGTGGTTGGTCCTACCCAGCTGATTTCCTGGTGATTGAAGTCAATAACAACAAAGGGGACTTCCCAATTATAATGGGAAGGGCATGGCTAAGTACAGTAGATGCATGCCTTAGGATTTGCAATCTTTCCTTGGAGATATCTAAGATAAACATTTATGGAAAGATCGAGAAGAGGAAAGTTCCATGCATCACATACAGTGATTCATCGGGTGATGACATGGAGGAAATGCCTCCATGTAACAGGTGTGCCCTTGAATTTTTGAAACAAAGATGCCTATATGTAGCAACCACACAACAAGTAGTAGACACCCCATGGTTGACAGCTACTTGAAAGAGCAAACAAATATGCATGAAAC
>MNCI01010664.1:101961-118139 GCA_015680685.1 Gnetum montanum | reverse complement strand
CCATCCTGTAAGTTTGTCACCCAATAAGTGTTCTGCACGATGGTATGAACTATTTTTCATTGATTGCTAATGTTTGGTTTTTACCTTTAAGTTACGATGTTGACATTAAGGTATGTTTCTCTTGATATGGTAGGCAATGAGTTCACTTCATCCATCTATCCACCAATTTCTATGGTCTCTCTCTGCATGGAAATGTACAGTCCCTTTCATAATAACAACTTTAACAAATCAGTGATTGGGCATTTCTCAAACTAAGGAAGGACTCAAGGTTTGAAAAGGGTGTGACTTTAAGGGAACTTGATGCTTTTGTGTTGGCCATTCTCTTGGGTGCTTAGATTTTTTCTTCTTGGGTTTTCTCGTTGTTCCGATGTTACCCAATTATCGAAAGCTGAGACAATAAAAATAAGAAGTCTTTGCATGGTGTGGTTCTCACGCATAAAAATACAAAACAAAAAAAAGAGAAAAAGTGAGAATTCAAAGCACACCCCTTAGACAAAATAAACTTGGACTACAAACACTGGTTATGGAACCAAAAACATTCCCTCTAACTAAGGCCCTTCTCGCTCCCCATTCTCTCCCTTATTTCATCAGAATGGTGGTGCTTCTTGGAGAAGGAATTCTTCTTACTTCAAGAGGATGGTTTGGCCGAATGCATTGATATGAAGTCACTGGATGTGGTTGGTTTAAGGTTGGAGTTGTAATGAGATTTTCCAAGTCACATTAATCATGAAGCACACAAGGGGTTGTACACCACCTTGTTCTTGGGATTCCATTCCATTCTCTTCTCTCCATCCTTCTCTCCATTGTTCACCGCATTGCCGGTTGTATCATTAGTGTATATTTTGGTAGATACATTGTTTTCTTTTTGGTAAATTCTTGTGGTTAAGACTTTAACCCTTGTTCCAAATAACATTCCCAGAGCTTACGGACACTTTGAATGTGGGTTTGTCAAGGCATTAAGGGCATGAGCCTGCTTTGGGGAGGACCCACTGACATTCCTATTTGGAGCATTAGTTAAATTCTTTTCCTTAATATTTTGCAATTAATTTTATTTTGTTCATTTCCATCTTGACATCCATTTCATCAATGCCATAGTTGTCCCTTTTTATCTATCTTTCTTACTCCTTTTCTTTCTCCATTCTGACGCTACCGGAGGTTCGCGATTAGTCATGGGGGTATGGGGCCCAATTTCTTCGATTTTCTCTTAGCCCCAAATTTTTTCAATTCTTTCCTAAACCCTACACCTTCAGTAGTCATCATTTATATATCTCTAGACCTATAATTAGCCATACCACAACCCAACCAATGGACTTATACCGAAGCAAGGTATTACCCACATTGAAATTCATCTACCCTTGCTAATACAAGACTGTGTTGTGTGTGCAGATGGCAATCATGCAACAATGGACCAGATCTAGAAGGAACGCTTGGAATGGAGTAGTGCTGAAAGTAGCTATGCAAGGAGAAAGATCTATCACACGCTTATGGATGGACAATGAAAGATGCAATCTTGGTGTTGGCAGCAGCAAGATTTCTTCTCTCTTCTTCTCTCCTCTTCTCTCTTCTATTTTCTCTCAACTGCCAAGTGAGGCCTGATGTCAATGTAATAAGGTGTTCACCCTTGTTGTCATGAACACCAGTTGTTGAGTCTTGTAATGATGATCCGTTCACATGTCATCCCATTAGTTCCATTCACCTCAATAATCCCATACCTTCCCAATATTTTGTAAGGAACTCGAGGACAAGTTTTCATTCGGTCATGGGGGTATGATGAAAGGTGATTTGCATAGGCCACGATATCACATACGCAATATTGCGGTTGTCACAATATCGCATACCCCACGATATCGCCTCATCCCCTACAATGTCTCGTACGCGATATCGTGGTGCATCATCATATCTATAAATAAGAGGCAACTCTCCATTGTTTCCTCATCCTAGACTAGAAGTAGGGAAACTTTAGCAGATTGATCACTCTAGAGATAGAATATTTTCCATGTGCCTACAATAGGAGTCCTAAAGTGAATGGATCTTTATTCAAGCAATGTTGTACCTGAACACAAGTTGTGTACGACAATAAAGATGAACTTCCTGGATAAACCTTGCAGTGCATGGAATAGGATTTTATTTATTGTTATTTATTGCTTTCTCTTAGTAATGCAAAATGAGTATGACTTTACTATGAGCATCTAAGGATGTGTACGGATAGTCAAGGAACGGATGCTCATCGCAACGCAGAATGAGTACGACTTGATTATGAGCATCTCAGTGTGACTACTTGGTAACCCAGTGGTGTATCTAGGATCTGCGCTTGGTAATCCCAGTGGTAGTCGTGCACCAAGATGTGTACGGATAATCAAGGAATCAGCTACTCATCACACTTAGGCTAGATTAGCTTTCTCAACCCTTTCCTCCTAGTTAAGTTCCTTAGTAAGACCACTTCGAGCACATGTGTTACGCGTGGGATCCCAGCAATGATTAGCATTTGGTAACCACAGTTGCATCGGTTTAGGGTGTGTCGGTAAGTGGGAATGGATGCTAACGCTAGGTAATTTAGACTTAGTTCATTAGTTAGAGTTAGTTAGTTTCTTCAATCCTTCACCTTAATAGCATAGGAGAAAAACATAAAAGACCATAAAAATCATATACCTCAGACTTACTTAACCATACACTGTGACAACCACAAGTAAGTCTGGAAAGACAACGAATGATTAACCCCAAGTGTTCCATGGGGCGTGTAGGCACTTAGTCTGCAAAGTTCGACCGGATCGCGCGTGCTACGCTTGTTTCGTATGGTTGAGTGTAGGGGTACCTCACCACTCATCAATTCTTAAGGAGAAAATTGATCTATTTAGTTCTAAATTATGCTATTTGATTTGGTGCTATGAACTAACCTAGATATTTTCTTTCTACTCTCAGGGCTACAAGCTCTTCTTATAGTCGGTGAAGCTCATTCTCAACATGCTCTACCCTAGTTTCGGCCATGATTAATTTTTCATTGGTGGAAATTAATTCAGACTATGTTGTAGTGACATCACTAGGAATATTAAAGAAATTTGTCATAACTTATCCTATCTGCAATAGTCTATGTAGCACATCTTCATGTTTTGCAGGAGTCATAGAGGTACCTGCTAGCATTTGAGCATCTTTGCTTCTAGAAATATTAGCTAATGGCACAATAGGTACATCAAAGGATTCTTTGATGTGATCTATGATCACTTCTATAGCTCCTACTGCATCATGGTGCTGCATGACCACAACTATGGCTCCTTCTCCTGATTTACACCACTTAGAATGATACGACATTTTCAAAAATCTATTATGACCACTAGGACTTTCCTTCTAATTGTAATGATATTTTTCCAATGGCAGGATTGGTTGACATGGTTGGTCTAACTACATCATCAATAACTTTGAATAGATTGGCTTCGCATCGCCACTTTAGGACTAGTCCACCCCCTTGAGACACAAGAATGCTTCCACGGATAATCACCATTTCTTATTTAAGAAGAAAAGAGAGGTTGGAAGTGAGAAATGGCCTTAGTTTGAAGGGACCTTTAGGCATGGGTAACATGTCTTTCTAGTTCCATAATCAATGCTTGTAGCCCGTATATTTTGTTTAAGGGATGTGCTTTGAATTCCTATCATTATTATTAATATATGATGGAATTTTTGGATGGGAACCACACGATGCAAAGACTTATTCAACTTCCTATTATTGATCAACAAAGAATGATAAGAAATAACACACATGCACTAAAGTAAGTAGAGATGTCCAAAAAGTATTGAATACCCTTGAAGCCACACCCTTTTCAAAATTTTAAATCTTTTTCAAGCTTGGAAACTACCAAGGTAACAAGTTTTTTAAAGTTTTATTCATGAAAAAGGGACCTCATATTCCTAAAACAAGGAAAACCATAGAGTTTGTGGATGGGTGGATGACGTGGACTCACTACCTATTTCATGAAAAAGAAACCAGTCCTAATTATTAGTCATCAAAATTCAAAAATAGAAAATAGACATTAGTAATAAAAAACATTAGGTACAAACCACCATTAGTAACCAGCTACAACATCACTGTGTCCTATTCAGAATAAAGAAATTTTATTAGAGAATAAGGAAAATTCACACCAAAATAAGGAATAAATATAAAAGAAATTATAAAATATTCAAGAAATATAAAATGTACTAATGATATTCTAAAACAAAAATTTGGAAAAATAACAAAGTGCAAAATAAAAATTGTAGAAAATGAAAAACTGAGTCACTATAATGGTTAGCATGGATGGCCATCTCCCCCATGACTGAGTTGAAAGGAGGAGATCTAGAAGATTGAGTGAGGTCATCCATCTGTTAAGGCATTTCTTCCATTGGCTTACTTGGGTTTATGAAAAGTTTTGACTTGTTTTATGTTGACTAACTACCTTTTGTTTAGGCTCTTAGGTTTGTAAATTAACATGGCCCCAGAAGGAAAAGTTTCATGAATGATGTAAGGTCCTTCCCACAACATCTAAAACTTAGTTCATTGAGGTACGTTTGTGGGGTTCCAATAGAGAACCTTATCCCCATGTTGAAATTTGACTTTCCTTATTCTTAGGTCATGTTGTTGCTTGTTTAATGACTTGTGCACTTCATTCAAGGATAGGGCCACTAATTGGTTTTCATATAGCACATTAAGGTTGATCAATTGTTCTCTTTGTGCTAGACTTAGGTTAAGATCTAGGCCACATGCTATTGAAAGTGTATAGAGCTCAGATTAAATAGGAAGTGTTGGTAGTTTTCCATACACTAGCTCATAGGGAGAGTATCCTATAGGAAGTTTTCATGTCTAGCAGTAGGCCTAGAGGGCATTGTTGAGTTTTGTGCTCTAGTATCTCCTATATTTGCTAATATTTCTCATTAAGATCTTTATAATCTCCTTATTAGTAACCTCTGCTTGACCATTGGCTTCGGGGAGATTGGGTGTTGTTAATTTATGTTCAACTCCTAAGCATTGCATGAGCGTGCAAAAAGTGGTGCCTACGAAATGGGTTCTATTATTAGAAATTAGTGCATGTGGCACCCCAAACCTATTTACAACATTTTATTGTATAAACCACATAGCAATAGATGATGTACAATCAATGATTATTATTGGTTCTACCTATTTTATGCAGTAATCAACAATGACTATGGTATACACATTTTCATTTAACATGGGCGTGATGGGATCCATGAAGTTGATGCCCCATATGTCAAAGGGTTCTAGCAGTTGGATCCACTATTGAGGTCCCTCCATTCACATGGTCATCCCACCATCTCATTTATAGCATTCACAAGATCAGACAAATTTGTGGGCATCCCTGAAGATGGTTGGCCAATAATACCCTACCATCAACATCTTAATGGTCATGCATCTCCTAGCATAGTGGCCACCATAAGGATCATCATGAGTGTCCTAGAGAACATGCAGTTGATCAACATCAAGTACACACCAACGAACCAAGCCATCAATGCACACCTTATAAAGGTATCCATTAATTTCCATAAAGCATTTGGCCTAATGAAGAAATTGTTGTTTCTTCTTGTAGTATAGATCTTATGGCATCTCTTGAGTGAGAAGATAAATGAGGAGGCCATCATACCATTTTGGTTCTAGAGGCACTTGTTTATTTGTTGCACTTGTAAAGAGGAATTCATCAGGAAATTGATCAAAGAGCAGGCTCTCCTCTTTGTTATCTCATCATAACTGAGACAAGTGATCAGCGACCACATTCACAATCCCCTTTTGATCTATCATTATGAGATTGAACTCTTGTAAGATCACCAACCACCATATGACACGAGGGCTCACCATTAGCTTATTCATCAAGAAGTGAATCACATTATGGTCAGTGTTCACAAACACTTTATATCTGAGCACATAGTGCCTAAACTTTTCTAGAGCATACACCACCATCATTAGTTCTTTTTCTATTATAGTGTAATTCAATTGTGTATCCACAATGCTTCAACTTGTGAAATGGATGTAATATGGATGTTTCTTGTTGTTCAACTATGTAAGCATGACTCCCAAGGCATAATTTGATGCATCTATCATGATATGAAATGGTCTGGACCAATTAGGTGCTCATGGAATTGGAGTCTTTATGAGCTTCTTCTTAACACTCTATAACGTATTTTTGTATTCCATGCTCGAGATGAATGGAGCATCTTTCTTTGTTAGCTCGACTAATGGTTTTGTGATCTTAGAGAAATTCTCTATGAATTGTTAGCAGTAGCTAGTATGCCCAAGGAATGATCGAACATCTTTAACAGTTTCTAGTTAGTAAGTTATTCCTTGAATGATCCTTATCTTTTTACAATTCACCTCAATCCCTACCTGAGAAATTTTGTGCCCTAATAAAATGCCCTCCTAGACCATCAGATGGCTTTTCTACCAATTTATCCAAAGATTCATCTCCATATAGCTTTTAAGCACTTGTTCAAGAAGGTCCAAGGCTTGATCAAATGTGGTGCCATAGGTGGAGAAGTCATCCATGAAGACTTCCATCCCACAACGAATTTGTTGCTTAAAATACTCAAGACCAAGTGTTGGAATGTTGTAGGAGCATTACATAGACCAAAAGGAATTTTTTTAATATGAAAAAGTCCCCTAGGGACTCATGAATGTTGTTTTTGGCCTAATCCTCTAACACAATCTGGATTTGGTTATAACCCCTATAACCATCTAGGAAGTTATAATAGCAATGCCCAGAAATAGTGTCCAACACTTGATCCACAAAATGGAAATGAAAGTGATCTTTGAATGTTGCCATATTCAATAGCTAGAAGTTGATGCAAACTTTCCACTTGTAACCTTTCTTTGGCACAATCATGAGTGGACTAACTCACTCACTATCTGCAATGGGGTAGATAAACCCCATCTTGAAGACTTGTTCGATTTTCTCTTTGACGATCTACTTCAATTTGGGGTTCAATTGTCATTGCGGTTGCCTCTTTGGCTTCATGGTTGAATCAATGTAGATACGATGTTAGCATATCCTAAGATCAATCTTTGTGAGTTCAAGATATGACCAAGCAAATATTGTTGGCTATTTTTTGATCATCTTCAATAGCATCTATTTCTGTTTAAGAGCAAGATTGGCATTTATGATTATTAGCTTGCCATTTTTCAAAAATGCATACTCCATACCAGTAGGTAGATTTTTCAACTCTAAGGGATTTGTTTAAAATTTTTAGGGATTTCCAAATCTTCCCAATTGGTATCATCATTCGCATCATAAGAGGGTTGGTGATAAACTTTCTCTAGTTCATCCATGCTTTCAATAGAGGCATATGTCAAACTCTCAGTAGGCTCCATCCAAAGTGTGATGCTTTTAAGATCAGGTGTCATTCACTAGGTGTCCTTCTATTTTGTGGTTGCTGCATATAGTCACCTTTGAATATTTACCTCATTTGCACACTGCCTACATGTAGAAATGGATGCTCTTTTCACAAACTAGAGTTTTTGCACATAGTTGCACCCTATATCATTACATGCAATGCATGGAACTTGCTTCTTCTCTATCTTTTTGAATGCATTTTTCTTGAAAATTTCCAAGGAAAGATCTCTAATGTCCATTTTTATATCAACAGTTCTTGACCAAGCTCTTCCCATATTGATTAGGAAGTCCCCCTTGTAATTGTCAACTTCATTGCCAGGAAATTGGTAAGATAAGATCACCCATAGATAGTGATCACAATATCTTTTACCAGTCCCAATGGAATAGTAATGCACTAATCTGCTAGTTCTAAATAAAAGTTTCTTTTCTTGAGAGGAGGAAAGTTCTAGACATTGTACATTTTGTGAGAAATTAGATTAACTCCAAAACTTGAGTTAAGAAGAGCTTTGCATTGCTCATTCTTAGCAATATACAAATAGATAAGAGGACTTCTAGGAAGGTTGCCAACCTTGATCCAATCAGATACAATGTGGATTAACATAATTGTTCAGATCTTATGTAGTGTTTTGTTTGAAGGGCTATTGGTTTGAAAGAATGATCTTTTATGGGATCTTAATTTTGAACCACTCAACTAAGGAGTGGGATGTAAGTTAATGGCCTTGGTATCATTACGTTGTTGCAGTTGGACTAGAAACTCACCTTGCATGGATGGAGCAAGTGGTAATTGGGTTGAGGATGGAGGAGCATGTGTTGAAGGATTAGAAGGGTGATAGGGATATGGGGTTTTCCCTCTAGTAGATGGAGAATGAGTTCTATAATACTCTAGAGGGTATTAGTGATGCTAAAAAGAAGCATTACTAGAAGAGTTATGCTAAGAGATTGGTTTTGAACATAGTACCCATATGGATCTAGCTACTTGTAAAGGTATTGGTGGCTTAGTGGTGGCATCCCCCATGACTGTGGGTGCTAGCACTACTAATACTACTCATATGATTGTGATGGAGCTTCACTTGGATAATAACCTTATTGTTTTTGGTGGAACTACCTTGGATTGCCTTGAGGATAAGGCAATCTTCTGGGTGCTTTCCTTCTTGCCAATCTAGAATTCAGCACATACACCCCAGACTCCTACAAGTGTGACATGATAGTGCAACATCCTTTAAGATGTTCATATTGGAAAATATCACATCCACCATCATCATCTGAGTCTGACTCCATAACCTCTTCTACTACTGTAGCCTTGTCCTTACCCCTTTCATAGGCACATTCAACTTCTTTCCACCTCCTGTAGTCATGATCACTACTTTGCTTTCTTGATTCTTTTGTGATTTTTAGAGTAGTTTGGAATTTTTTTTCCAAAGAATCCCATAATTTATCAACTTTGGTTGATATATCAAAAATATATTTTTGTATTGGAAAGGTTTTTCATTACACTAATTCATCAAGTGGTGACTCATTCTCATTGTCGCAAAATCAGACCTCCCTTTTTCTAATGGAAGGATCTCTATTATATTCCTCAACACTTTCCCATTTCCTTAGGTCTCCTTCTTCTTTTGATAATTGCTCTATCAGCCTTTGGATTTGATGAGCTTTAAGTTTTGATAGTATTCCTTGGGCATAAATCCCAAGAGTTCTTCTCGTTTTTTATTTGAGTCCATCTATGATGTGATGAAGTTGTTCTTGTTGAGAATAATCATAGCCAGGGCATCAATGTATGAGAGAATAGTATCTATCCATGGTGGCATCCAAGGATTCATATGTTCCTTGCTTCCATCCTTGGATCTACCTTCTTGTATTAGACACTCAAGAGTACATCTGGTATTTATCATTGAGCAACTCTAGCATTGTACTCCACCTACGGATGGATTTTGGTTCCAAGGACTGATACCAGTTTTATGCTTCCTTGATGAGTGTTTTGGGAAATATCTTTAATTTCTACCAAGAATTCTCAATATTCTATAAGACACAGGCATCATGAAAGGCTTGGATATGTGTTTGCATATTAGAGTTAGATCCCCCTCAAATCTAGGAATATTGTTCATGTCACATCTCTTGATCCAACTATCTTTCACATACCTAGTTGGAATTTTCATTACCTTTGTGATATTTAGCATACTCTGAGTTACTAGCAAAGGATCATCACCATCATTATTTTGATGATTCCTATGATGTCCTATGATACCTCTTCATTCATGGTGGGCCTAATGATCATTATTGTCCGGCTATTCACCTTCACTACAGTTATGCTTTCTGTAGTGTCTGTTAGAACCAATAGAGGAAGAAGAATATGTAGATAAATAGGGTGAAGAGAAAGGAGAACTACCACCACCATGGTGTTTTCCACCTCCTCTATGCTTGTCACAACCATGTTCATCAACTTTATTATCATCTTGATGCTTGCCCAAGCCCCTACTATGACTCCCACTTTTGTTTGAACTATAATTATTGGTAGTGGCCTACAACTTTAGGTTCAAGCCCTCATGACCAATATCAAGGGGTGGAGAATCTTCATGTTGAGAACCCCTAGAGGGAGGATCCTCATTATCATTTTGGTTAAGCAAGAACAAGGGATTGGAGAACTATTTTCCCTTCAAAGCCTCATGGTGCCTCTCCTGGTGTTGATCTCTCCTGCGTTGTGTTTCAATGGGACAGTAGTCTCAGTAGTCATGGTCATGCACAACATACTCTTCTTGAAGATCCTCATTGTCTAACCTCCTAAGAGTTTGGAGTAGCATCCCAGGCATAGATCGATCGAGAGACATTACAATGTTGCCCTCCATATCTCACCACCACAGTTGTTCATCTTGATGCAAGATAAAGCTAAAGTCAGGTACATACTCATCTGGATGAATATATACCACCCTACATTCTTGAGGCATTGGTAGTTTAGTATCATCATACTTGTGATAAGAAGACATTTTGCAATTAGAATAAGTTATTAATGTGCTTAAATTATTATATTTATCTTTAGAATGATTTTTTGACCTTAGGGTTCATCAAATGATGTTAATAATTTTCACTATGCCTAGATAGCACATGTTTCAAATAAAAAGAGTCCCCAGTAATGATGCTAATGATGAGTGGCAAATACCCCTACACTCAATTATACAAATCACTAATTGTTCATGCATGATTTGGTCAAATTCCATGTATCCCTTGTCTTCTGGTACACTAGTCTCTAGGAAGTGAACTTGCCCTAACAATAATTTGTTGTCTTTCTAATTACTGATGTGGATAAAGTGTAAAGCATTCTTGCTTCCTTCAAGTATACATTTAAATGATATTCTTTTATCTTATCATATATATTTAGTGTAAAAGTAAGATTTGCAAAGGAGAGTTAAAGTTGTTAATTAACGACCGTAGCAACTGTTGCTAACCAAGGTCTACCTAATATAATAGGAAAACAATCAAGATCTTTTACTTCCAAAACAACAAATTCAATTGTGTATTTTCCTTTTTCTACCTCAATTATCAAGTCCTTTACTATTCCTATGTGTTTAACATTTGATCCATTAGCCAATGATATTTTCATGTTTACTCCTTCTATATCCTCAATATCAGGCATCCTAGTAATTTCTAGAGGCATGATATTAATGTTGGCTTTGAATCCAATAGGGAATTTTTAATCACTTGGCCATTTATTTTAATTGGGATGGTAGGGACTCCTGGATCTTGGTATTCTGGAATCTCATGACTTTGTATAAGTTGAGAAAGATTTTCAACCAGATAAACTTGCTTATATATTTTTTTCCTTTCTTTTCCTAGTGCATAATTCCCTTAAGTATTTAGCATAAATAGGAGTGCCTTTTACTACTTTTTCTAAAGGAATATGAAAATACAATTCACTAAACATTTTTTCAAGATAAGATTTAGTTGTGAAATCCTCTTGTAATCATTTAGAAAAATGAGGTAAAATTGGTTGTCTAGAGAATAATGGTTGTTCTTTTGTCCTAGTTGGTTTATCTTTCTCATTTACTATTTGTGGTTGAATTTCTTCCTATGCCCCTAACTCCTGAAATCTCACCTTATTTTGGGGTTTAGGTTCAATTTCTTTTTCAGCTTCTTGTAGTAATAGAATCTAATTTTTATTTTCCCTTTCTTTGAGATGTGGGATTCGGTTCAAGTTGTGATGGTAACTTATTTTTAGTTAAGTCTTAAAATCTTCTCCTAGTCTCACTCATGAATTTTCTACTTTCTTCTATGAAGGAAGGATTTGGGTGAGTTTATTCAAATGTTCATTAGTTAGGTTTTTGAATGGCCTAAAATTATTTTGAGGATATTGTTGTCGGTAAAATGGTCATTGAGAAAAGTTCATTATTGGTTAGCTCTATACTGTTGGAAAGCCTTTACTGACTCTTGCATTTCCTCTTGGCAATATAACAAAGTTGGATAGGTTGTTTGGTCATGTTGGGTACTGACACAAATATTGCATGCTTCACTTTGAATTCCATGAGCATATTTCTTAATTAATCATGTTAACTCATCCATTTTTCTATTTAACTCTTCTGTTTGTTGGGTCATGGCTTGCATAATGTTGGGTTTTGACCAATGTTTACTTTGGACTACTAATGAATCTATAATTCTCCAACCATCTTCCAATGTCACATTTAAAATATTTCCTCCACATCCAAAGTCAATGTTTTTCCTAAAATAAGGTAATAAGCCTTCTAGAAAGATTTGAATTAATTGATGGGTTGGGAATCCATGGTTTGGATTCTTTGAGTATAGTTCTTTAAATCTATCAAAGGTACTCTCATAATCCTCATCCTCATGTTGCATAAAACTCATTAATTTCTTCCTTAATGAATACATCCTATCATTAGAAAGAAATATTTGTAGGAAAGCATTCTTAAACTCATCCCATGAACTAATTTGTGTTCTAAGGGTTTGTAGCCAAAAATCAGCTTTGTCCTTAATGAGCAACAAGGTACCCCTACACCCAACCATATGAATCACAAAGCATTCATGCACGATCCAGTCGAATTTCGTAGACTTTATCATTTCTAGTGCACTAGTCCTTTAGGAAGTGAATCTAGCCTTAAGGTCAATCATTCTCTTCCCAATTACACTCGTGATGTTCGTTGGTATGGTTAAGTGTAACTAAGGCATCTGATTTTTATCATTTTATTTTTTATAGTTTGGTGCTCAAAATGTAGATAAAAGGAATTGAATTAACTAAACTAAATTAACTAATTAACTAGCATTTAACTAATTCCAACATAAGCATCCAATCCCACTTTCTATACACATCCTAAACCCACATGTCCATTGCTAGGTGACCAAGTGCTATGCTACTAAGTGTACCAAGCAATAACACTACTAGGATTACCAAGTGAATATATGTTACACTTAAAGTGGTTGTACTTATGTATGTAATCTATCTAGCTTAATTGCTTCATTAATGTAATAACTAGGAAATATTTATTAACTAATGAAAAATATTTAAGAAATAATTAAAAACATTAAATGCATAATTGAAATAGCTAATCTATCCAAAGTACTGCAAGGTTTATCAGAAAGCTCATCTTTATTATTGCATACACTATTGTGATCAAGTATAATGATGCTTAAATAAAGATCTATACACTCAATGACTCCTACTTATAGCACTCTGGGAAAAAATACTAAATTTCATATGGAAAAACTAAAAGAGCTCTGCTACAACTACAATCTCTAATTGTCATAAATGCAGCTACACATGCGTATTTATAGCCAAAAAATAACACTACATCAATAGGGCCTTGTTAACGCATGGTAATATATGTTGATGAGGTTGTGTTGATGAGGCCCAATCAATGCAGCCAACTAAATGTGACTCATCATACCCCCCATGACTGAATGAATACTTGTCCTTGAGTTCTTTTACAAAATTGGGAAGGTATGGGATTATTGGCTAACTTTTCTTCAAACAAAATAAATTGACTAACTTAACAAAAAATGGAGTGCCTAGGTGTATGGATCCACACATTACAAAGAATGATAGTGTTCAAGACACAAAATTGAATACCATGATATAGCTCTTCAAAACTGGACAACATGTTCCTTGATGTTGTGAAGCTATTGGAGAAGATTACATGGTCCTAGGTAGTGGTGGTTCTTGAGGCTCTGAGGGACCTTCACTAGCTTTATGCATAGGCAGTTGAGGTGGCTGTGGTTGTCTTGCTACTACTAGAACTTCAAGTGGAAGGTAGAAAACATCCAGCAATGTTTTCATTTTCTCCTCCTTACTCTTGGGATCATGCACATTCCATGCAACTTTGTCGATGTGGGTTGGAATAGGTACATCCTAGGGACACGAGATTGCTAGAAATAGCTCCTTTGCATTGATGAACTAGGCAATGAACTATTTTCATTCAATGTCGAACACCTTGACTATGTCTTTCGGTTCCTGGTAGTCATTCATCCCTTTGGCTAGGTTTTGATCAATTGATCATTGGTCTCTAAATCGTGCTTTGAGAACTTCTAGTTCAACATTTGCAATCTCAAACTTCTACTTTGAATCCTTATGGTGCTTGAACTCTACCTCATATAATAGATACGAGCTACCTACCTATTGTTTTAATTTTAACTATGGTCGTCTAGTAGTCAACATTACCAAGTTTGCATATAAAAAGTTGGCCAACTCTATCATCTTCTTGATTTGCAACTCCTTTAAATAGATCTTCACTTTATTTTAGGTGTTGATCCCATCAATGATGGATTGCCACATTTCTCTTCCTTGTTGGAGTTGCTAGAGGGCTTCATTTAGTTTCACCTTCATCATTTGGATATGTTTCTCATTAACATCTATCTATAGGCCAACTTCGTCCCTATAGTGATTCTTCACTTTCTCAAATTTAAGGACCTCATTTTTCTAGGTGGTGATTTCGATGGTAGATATTTGGTGTAAGGTGCACACTTTCTCCATTAAAAAATTCCAATTTTCTATGACCAATCTCCTTAGTTCAGTATTCACCCTAGCAAGTTGCTCTTGCTATTGATGAATGAATTCCTACATTTGGTCCTTTTGAGTATCAACATTCTGCAGGTGATAGTTTTATATGGTCAAGGCTTCATTCTCCTGGTGCATCTAGTTCAAGTCCTTTTAAATTGCATACATTTTGGCTTCAGCTATGTAATGTTTGAAGATGACTGTTACTGCCTCCTCTTAAGCCTTCTAGAATATTTCTTGAAGCTATTTGAAAGCTTCATCTCTTATCCTTGCTGGGTTGAGGATTGTGGGATCCAAAAGTTAGGCACAAAGTTTAGCAACCTCCATAGCTAAGTGTTGGTTTCTTTCTTGGGTCATTTCAAGTTTCCCCTCCAGGATAATGCATTTTCCCCTTGTGTTAAGTAGCTCCAACTAGGTCGTTCCAACAATTTTAAATGCTAGGCTACATTTAACTTTCCTCTTACCATGCCTACAAATGTCTGCACACCTCAAGGTGCAAATACATCTAGTACAAATGTTGCAAGTTCATTCAATGCTTTAGCTACATAGTTAACCACCACTTTAGTTGTTGTTTCTTTCCCATGGTGCTGCATCACCAAGACAGTTTTCTCTTCACCTTCCTCCAACTGCATCAAGAAAGTGATGGCATTCTTAGAGATTTCTAGGAATAGAGGGTATGTTAATAGTGACACTATCACCTCTCAAGAATTTGGATCCGTTCTCGCAGGTAGTTGCATTTGCTAGGTAGAGAAGATTGGACCATCCCTCTCCATTTGACTAACTATTCAAGCTACCTCATTAAGGTGACTCATCATTTTCTGATACACAGATGGATCTACCCCACTCATTCTTGCTTGTTGCTCTTATTCACTCAAGAGCTATTCTTGGATTTTATGTAGGTGTTTCATAACTATTCAAGCCTCAAGTGTTGTTTCTTTAGTGGATGGTGGTGGCAACTACTCCTCTTCTTGGGTTGTGACTAGCATTTTGTCTTTTCTGATCTCTAACCATGAGGCCAAAGGAACATTCCTGAGGGTATCATTAGAATAGTAAATAATGCCTACCATGTTGCAAAGTTTCTTGATTAGGCATGGAAAGGATAGGTTCTTTCTTCCACATTCATTTTCTCTAAAGCTCTTGTCGATCTCCAAGTTGATCAGCTGTGGAAGATTGATGGAAAATTTTCCACTTAAATTGGTACATGCTCAGGTGAAGAAGGCAGTAACCTTTCTTGTTCTCACCATTGGATTGAGGTGATAGGCCACAATCTTAAAGTAAATTCACTCCATCAGTGTAAGCACACCATACTCCTTATGATCAACTCCATAGCATTGCTAGGTCAACTCCTTCTTGACCTTAGGATATTCTTTTGTGGATAGTTCTACTAGCTGTGTTTCAATATCAAGCAACCCAAGTGCCTATGTAATATCTTCGATTGAAAAGGAAACTTAAATGTCCTTGATGTTGACAATTGCTGAGACCTGAATTGCTCATAGTGCTGGCAGTCGCCTTAAGGCACCCACGTTAAGGCACCCACGTTGTATCATGGGTTGCGTTGTATCATGTGCCGCGATGTATCATGGGCCACGATACCGAAATTCCTATAAATAAGAGGCGGCTCTCCCTCATTTCACATCCCAGTTTTAGGTAGTGAAGCTCTGGCAGTTTGATCCCTCCAGAGTTAGAATTTTCCCGTGTCTGCCCGCAGTGTGGTGAATGTGATTGTACGGTGTCTTTATTCGAGTGTGCCGTACTTGGACACGCACATGACTGGCAATAAAGATCGAGATTACTTCATCATTGCAGCATTCACTTAGTTTATT
>MNCI01010664.1:86326-96513 GCA_015680685.1 Gnetum montanum | reverse complement strand
TAGGGGGATCTACGCTTGGTAACCCAGTGGCGTATTTGGGGTCTGCGCTTGGTAATCCCAGTGGCGTACCTAGGCCTATGCTTGGTAGTCCCAGTGGCAGTCGTGCACGAAGTCCAAGATGTGTACGGTTGATCAAGGAATCGGTTGCTCGTCGCACTTAGGCTAGATTAGATTTTCTTTACCCTTTTTTTCCTCTTAGCTTAGCTTACTTAGTATTATTTTCCACTGCCTTCAGGAGTAGCATTAGATTAGGAACACATCATACACCTCATCTAGACTAAACCATACATGACATATGCAAAACTAGTGTAGATGGGAAGACAGTGAACTGCGACCTAAGGCTAACTATCTAGATACCACAACTAGTCCATCTGCGGAATTCGACCGGATCGCACGTGCAACGCTCGTTTCGTATGGTTGAGTGTAGGGGTACCTCGCCACTCATCAACAATGGACCCCAGCCTTTGGCTACTCCAAAAGAGATATCTCCCCCATGTACCATTCACCATTCAATGTGATTACTAGCCACATGGGAGAGACTTGTAGTTGTGTCTTGGCATCCTCTGGAGCTTACTCCAAAAATGGCTCGAAATTGATCTCTTGAAAAACTAATCTTTGGATCTCTTGGGACCTAATGATGTCTAGGCAAGCTTGGGTCAAAGTGACCTCAAGCCTTGGCATGGGTCTAGGCACTTCTCCTTGTTGTGATTATTTTATAGGCATTGCTTCTTCTAGAATCTATTGGACAGATTCCACTTCAGGATCCTTATGAAGAGGTCTTGTTGCATGGGTTGCCTCTAGTAATTCTTGGCCCTATTCTTGTTGGCCCCTTTCAGTTTTGGGCCATTTCTTCCATGGTTGCGAGGGTTTTCCTTCCTACGAGCATTTCTATTTTGGTGTCATCTGTAATCATAATGAGGCCATGGATTAGCAATCATTGTGTAACCTTAAAACAATTGGGATACCTTATTTCTTAAAGATTATTACACTTTGGCTAAGTTATGATTATAGTTGATTTAATTAATCCAATATGCTAATGTGTTAACATGAGTTATGAGTAGAATCATTTTTCGATTCCTTGTTTGTTTCTACAAGCCTTGATAATAAGGCAAGCTTCATTCACTTTTTCAAGCTTTTATCTTACTAGTGCATAGTTACCATGCTAACATGGCTTATAGAACCAAATTAGAGTCTTGCTCTAGAACCATATTTTGGTTCTACTCACTCTTTCTTGGCATGAATTTCCTCTTGAGTTTCTTTGTAGAATCAAGTTTGGGTGCTTCTTTAGAACCAAATCTCGATTCTATAAGGTTTGAATCCTTATAAGCTTAGGCCTTGCAAAGTTGACTATTGTTTGTAGAACCAATTTAAAGCTTTTTTGTAGAATTGATTTCTATTTATACAATCCTTATGCTTATCTTACATGACATTTAAACTCATATTAAAAGATCATTTTTGGCTCTAAATATCTCTTCTTCTTTTTAAAACTTCACTTGTTCCTACTTTGCTTAGCTAGATTAAAAATATAATTCAACATGTGCCTAAACTTGTTGGGTCCACTATTTCTAAGTGGCTTTGTTGTGGGCCTTCAACTTTACAAAGTAGAATCTAAAGCTTGTTCGTATAATCCAATTTTATTTCTATGAGATTCTTTTTATTCCATTACTTGACATGATTTGTAGAATACAATCTATGCTTTTTTGTAGAGCCAATTTTTAGTTGTATTAGTTCTTTTCATTCTCAAAGTCTATGTGGTGATTAATGAGCTTTTACTTGTAGAACTAAATCTACTTTTCCTTTGTAAAACTGAATTTTGGCTCCAAATGCTTTGAAGAAAAATGGCTTATGATGACATGGATATTTTGATCTTTGTAGAACAAATTTTAAACCTTTTTTTTTAGAACTGGTTTTGATTCTACTAGCTTATAGTGAATGCCAACTCATAATCAACTAACATAATAGAATCAAAATTATGATTGTTTGTAAAACCATTTTTGGTTCTACAAGATCCCTTTCCAACATGTATAAAAGCTAATTTGTAGTTAAATCTTTTAATAGAGTTGCACAAGCTTTTCTCTTTACAACTATTTTTTGATTTTGCAAGCTTCCTCATTATATGAGCTAATATGGAGTCCTTCTTGTAGAATCAAATTTAAGCTTATTCATAGAACCAAATTTTCATTTTATAAGCTCTTTCTAAGCAACTCAATGTTGATGTAGCAACTAGACTCTTTGTAAAGCTAAAATTATTAGAATTAGATTTTGGTTCTATATATCAATTCTAAATGGATTGTATGAGTGGAACCCTTATGTGAACCTCATGCTTAGGTGGATTAAGGATCTTAAACCTTCTTTTGTGATTATAATTGATTAGGCTTATTATTTTAAAAGTAAATATTTAATCATAGTTGTGACTATGACTTAACCTCTAGACCTATGTTTTACTTAATTAAGCTTTTCTTTCAAAGTAATCATAAATCATTAAGTAATTCTCCAATTATAAGCTTTGGTTTTACTTATGGCTTTTACTACTGCATGCTTATATCCATTAAGTTATACTTAAATTGTCTTATATTTCTTTTCAAAGCTACATTCTAACCTAACTTTCTAAAATTTTAATCTTCAGCCTTTACAAAATCTCAGTGGATTATTGATGAGCGGTGAGGTACCCCTACATCCAACCATACGAATCACAAGCGTTCATGCACAATCTGGTTGAATTCCATGGATAGGACTAGTTGTGGCATCTAGATCATTATGCCTTGATCGTAGTTCATTATCTTCCCACTTGGACTAGTGGTAGCTTTGTCACGTATGGTTTAATCTAGAGTGAGGCATATGATAATTGATGTTGTTTCAAACGTATGCTACTCCTAATGATAATAAATAAATAAATTATTTGTTCTAATTAACAATGGAAAGAAAATTCTAAACTAGCCTAGGTGTTATGAGTATCTATCCCTAACCTTCTGTACATGCCTTGGACTTCACTTAACTACCGTTGGGATTACCAAGCATACCATTATTAGGCATACAAAATGATACACTACTAGATTACCAAGTAATTATACTTAAGCTCTCGCAATTAGTCATACTCATTTTGCTTAATGATAGGAATAATAAAGAGAAATAAATGAAAATCTTAACTAAGGAAAATAGTAAACATTTAAGTAATTAAAAGCAACAAAACTAAGTGGATGTTCCAAAGTAATCTTGATCTTTATTACGGAACATGTAATGTGTCCAAGTATGTTACACTCGAATAAGGATGTCATACAATCACTTAACATCACACTATGGGCATGCATTGGAAAATAAGAAATATATTGAAATATATCTAAAATCTATTCAAATCTATCTCCAATCTCCCTCTCAATCGTACACCCAAATGTTATATTTATAGGCTCACATAGAATAGAAGATATCAGATCCCCAGCATTGAAGGTTGTGCCCTGATATCGGATACCCAACATCGCGGCCCTGATATTGGATACTCAATATCGTAGCCTTGCAAAATATAACTCATCATACCCCCATGACTAAATAAAAACTCATCCTCAAGTTAAACAAAAAATCATAAACAAGTTCTTTACAAAATATCAAGAAGGTATGGAAGTATTGATGGACTTAAAAAGCACAAAAATTAACTCTTTTGTGCGACAGTGGTATGTTACACAAAATGGAAACATCATAACAAAAAAAACAACAAAACTTAGGAAACTCATGTAGTTCCTAGAGGCAATGGCACTTCCATGGGCTGCTTCCCCTTATTGTCAGGCTTCTAGAATTTACAGTGATTTAGGAGTGCCTACAACTTCTCCTTCTTTGTTCTTGGGTCATGTATCATCCAAGCTAATGAGCCAATATATGCTAGAACTGGTACATCCCATGAACACAGCAGCTGTGGGAACATCTTATTTACTTTCATGTACCATGATGTAAACTACTATCATTCCTCCTTGAAATCCCTAGCCTTTCCGTTTAGTTCATGATGATTTGTCAATCTTTTAGCTAGGTCCAAGGCAACATATCTTCTTCCATGGTAGCAAGCCTTAATTACTTCCAATTCTGAGTTCACCACGTGGAGTTTTTATAGAGCACTTTTCTTATTTGCAAACTCTTTTTCATACAAGGCATAAGTGGCCACTACCTATTGTTCTAACTCATTTCTAAGCCAACCTACTGTTAACATGGCAAGGTTGGTGTAGCAAAGGTTAGCCAATTCCATGAACTCTTTCATATCTTCAATTTGTAGGTCCTTATTCTTAACTTCCACTCAATGGACCAAGGCATAGCTATCCAAGATGGGCTGCTAGTCAAGATTCTATCCTGATATGGAACTAATGAGGCCTTTTCCATCTAGATTTCATTTTCATTAATTTGTTTATATATGTCAATTTGGTCCCAAAATTTCTTCTTTAGCTTTTCATGTTTCTTAGCCTCATTTTTCCATGTGCTTATCTCAATTGCATATTTTTGACAAATTATGTAGACCTCCTCCATTGAGAGGGTTTGATTTTCTTTGGCCAATCTACCATGTCTTAATTGACCCTCACCAATTGTTCTCTCAACTAGTGGACACTTTCTTTCAAGATATTTTTCTATTTCTCTATAGTGGCCAACCTTGCACCATTAGTAGAAAGTTTTTTATTCTTCTCTTATGCAATAGTCAATGCCTTCTTATGGGCATATTCTTGGGCTTTAGCGACTAAGGCATTCTAGACCGCTTTCTCCTTTTCTTGTTCAGCAGCTTTGTTTTGTTTAATCAATCAACCTAGCTAATTTTTTTAAAATTGTTTCAACTGGTCAGGTGTAACAAATTGGGTAGGGTCCTATCTTTTATCTCTTAGGGTGGCAAGCTCTTCTTGTAATCTGTGCACTTCTACTTCTACATGCTCTACCCTGGTCTCTACCATGACCAATTTTTCTTTTATGGCAATGAGGTCTGAATGTACTGTAGTGACATCACTAGGGATGTCAAAAAGAGTTATCATCACTTGTCTCATCTACAGAAATCTATCAAGCACATCTTCATGGGCTGCAAGAGTCATCAAAGTCCTGGCTAGCATTTGTGCATCTTTGGTCCTAGTCAAATCTACTAAAGGCAAAACAGACACATTAAAAGGTTCTTTAATGTGGTCTGTGATAACTTCTACTGCACCTGCCACATCTTGGTATTGCATGACAACAACCATGGCACCTTCTCCCATTTCAAGCATTACTTGGAAAGATGTGGCATTTTCAGAGATCTAAAATGACCATTGGGCTTCTTCTCCTAATTGTAAAGAATCTTCCCCCTTGATGGATCAGCAAAAACTATAGGTTGCACAGAATCATTGATTACCCAAAAGAGGTTTTATTTATCCCCACTTCCCCAAGTAAGAGTTTCAGCTATTCTCTATAGATGGCTCATTGTAGGCCTATAATCTTGTGATGGTGGTAGTGGAACTTTTGGCTCTTGCCATTACACTAGTTCTTTCTTGGGCTTCTTTTTTTGTTCTTATTCATCACCAAAGTCTTTCCTTGATGCTGTTGGTTTGAGCAACTCAATGAAAGAAGCATTTTGAGCCCTCTTGGGAACATCATTAGTGTATCCCAGGATTCAAACGTGCTTGCACAACTTTCTAATTAGGCAAGGGGGTGGAAGGGTTGGCTTTCTTGCCTTCTTTTCTTGGAACTGCCTTTGAATTTCCATGAAACACAACTGGGCAATATTAGCATTGTATTTTCCCATCAAGATAGCACTTCCTCTAGCCACATAAATTAATAATTTATTGAGCCCTTTAGTTGGGAAGAAGTGGTATGTGCTAATCTTAAAATAAGGTTTCTCTTCCAAAGTCAACTTGCTATATGTTTTATTGTCTTTGTTATACATCCACTTCAGCCACAACTTTCTAGTTTCTTCATTAGAAATTATGAACAGATGTGCCACATTTGCACCCCCCCCCCCCCCCCCCCCCCCCCCCCCCCCCTTCCAAAATTAGGTATATTTAGAGCCTCTATGATGGCCTTGACTGAAAAGGAGATAGAGACTCTGCCAATGTTGACCATGGTGCCCTCTTCCTTATCATGCCAAACTTGGTACATCTCACCAAGGTACCATTCCCCACTTTCAGAGAGAATATGCCATAGAGGTGACACCTGAAGTTGAGTTCTTTCTACCTTAGGGGCAAACGCCATGAATAGCTTCAAATTCATTTCCACGATGGCCATGGTCAATATGGATTTCTCCTGGATGGCTTCAAGGCATTCTTGGGATAATGTGAGGCATTATCCTTGCACTAGAGCCTATGGCTCTGTAGCCTTCCCCAAGACCGAATACCCTATTACATAAGCCTTTTGATGAATGATAAATGACTAGGCCTCCTATTCTTCCTATTCAACTAGTGGACCTTGTTATCCTAGTTGGCCTCTGCCACCCCTCAGGTGTTTGCTTACACCTTATGAAGGCCCTTTTGATCCTTCTATTTTTGGGGCCATCTACAATCATTCAAGGATTTGGTGTTACTAAGGTGTTTTCTTTCATCATGAACACATCTATACCTTACTTATGACCTTATTTTTATTAATTCCTTTACTTCATATGATTGCAAAGTTAGAAAAATTTCAAGAAAAATGCTCAAAAAGTATTAACTTTGTTTATGACCCTACGCAATTGGCCTCTTTTCCCTTATGTATGGCTTATAATTATGGTTATGATCCCTTGGGTGAGAGAATTAGAGGTTTTGTCATTCATACGATTGATTATTCATTAAAATACTTAAGGTTTTTAACATTCTTACCCTCATAATAGCTTCTGGGTGATAGAAAATTTCAAAAAAATGACACAAGTTTTCCACACAAGCATCCCCCCACCCCCAAACCTTTGACTAAATTGAACACTCCAAGGTCAAATAGGTCAAAAAAATACAGAAATCAAAGTGGTATGAAGCAAGATATTGTGAGTGGAAGTTGGTTGCATAGAGCTCATAGTTAAGAGAGAAAAATTCAAAAACTCCACTAGCTTTAATTAATGATAATGAGGTATGTGAGCATCGTGGGGGCCCTATTTATAGGTTTTTATGGACCCAATATTAGGTATCTTATGTTAACTTGGACCTAATATTGGGTAGTTGATATCGGGGATCATTAAATTGCATTTTATGAGGACATTTAGCATGGAAAATGAAGCTCTAGGATTTCCCAAAAGGTTTCATGTAAAATCCAAAGTTCTAGGCAAGTGAAATTCATATTTAGGCACTAGCAATGTTTAATGACAAAATCATAGGCATTGAAAGCTTTGAAAGATGTAAGAAAAGGCATATTAGATTCATGGTATAGAATGGATTGGTTATATGATAAAGGAAGGTTTGAATTTAACATTTATGCACTTGGAAGGTGCAAGATGATTTGATTGTATTGAACAAGTACAAGTTACAATAGTTATACAAGTGGATCCTTCCCAAAGCAGGCTTCAACCCTTAATGCCCTTGTATAACCACACCTAAAAATGTCTGTAGGCACCAAAGGGGTTGAATGCAATGTAGACCTATTAAACAAAACACACATGTTAAAATCAACAAATTGAGAAAATCACTTGATGTTAAACAAAACCATGAGTTAGAATCACACAAACAGTGAGATGCGATGAATTTTTGAAAGGATTGCAAAAATCAAGATGTGAGGTGCCTCACCCTAGGCATAATGAATCCTCATGTGTTATTAATGGTTAAAGTAATCATTAGCCCTTCTACCCAAGATTCAAACAAAGTCCAAACCATATTATAGTGACATCGCATTATTTTATCTCTCTGATTAATAACCAGAAGACTATCAATGTTGTAAGGAGTAGCATCACTTGGCATTTTGTCCAAGGGAGGAGTTTATTCATGGAAATTTTTTTTTATGTAATTCTAAGAAGCCACCAACCTTCAAGCATGGGTAACATGTCTTTCCTATGGAACCCTTAGAAAGTTAGTTAGTGCCTTTTTTAAAAAAAAAATTATTTTCAACCATGTTAACCTTACTAGAGGACTACCATCAAGCAAGGGTCACATGTCTTTCTAGTGACATAGTAAGGTAGCACTTATTTACTCTTACTCCCATTTTTCATTAGATCTACAAGGATATAGAACATATACAAGTGGTCAAAGAAATTCCACAAGTTCCCTTGATGTCACACCCTTCACATTCCCACTTGGTTCTTGACTTTTCTATCTAGGCACCATGATTACAAATTTATTCTTAGTTTGATGATGAAAAATAATATCTTTATGACTATGGTAAGAACCTCTTATTAATGGAATGGATTGATGGATGACATGGTCCCACTGTCCAAATAATCAATCCCTCATGACTTTGACAACATAGAGAAAACCTCACCTCAATGGGCTACATGACATCATTTTATTCATAGACAAGATCACTAACAAAGGAAATGAAAAAAAAATATGGAAAATTTGAAAAATATAGGAAAAATTTGTATCAAGAAATAGGAAAATTATCAAAAAATTGTAAAATAAAAAGATGAAAAAAAAAACCTATTAATTCTAGATGTTATGATGGGGCATCTCCCCCATGACTAAGCATTTCATCATGACAAGAATTAATAAGTGGATGGGTAGGCTTCATGAATCTTTAAAATAGTTTTATATTCTCATTTTCAAGCCACTAGGTGTCTTCTAGATTAGTGGCTACTACATAGATTGGTTTTTGCTCATACACTTAATCCTGAACTTTGTTGTGGGTTGTGTTAGTATTTTGAATTTCTAGCCCACAATTTCACCCTTTACTATTAGTAGTGATGCATGGATTCTTCTATCTCTCCATAGTGCTAGATTCATTGCTTCTATTAGGCGTTGGAGTAATAATGGTTGTTGGCCCTTGCGTAGGATTGGAGGATGTTGGTTGTGAAAGAAAGGGTGTTTCACTTGGTTGGCATTGTGCTAGTCTAGATAAGTTAGTAAGTCCATGAGTGTTGAGCTTATGGGTGGGAGCCATCCTAAAGAAAGGGTATTTCTAAGATTGTGGTTGGGACCTACTGGCATTATCATGTCTATGTGTGTTCGCAACACAAGTGGCATCCTATCGTTGATGTTGTGGTGTTGAACCTTCCTGTGTTCCTAGCTGTGACATGTAATGGAGTGGAGTATGAGAATATTAAGGATATGATGGAGGGTGAGAGGTGTGAGGTGATGATCCTTTAGAAGATGTTGTGGCTTGATGATTTTTGGGAGCGTCATAGTAGCAATTTGAAGTAGAGGAAGTAGAACTAGTTCGAAAAATAGATCTTTGAACATAACATCCATACAAGTTCAGCTAGTAATAAGGGTAGGGCTAGTTTGACAATGGACTCCCCCATGACTATGGGTTTTGCCATTGTGTTTGATGATAGTGTCAATGTTGGTGAAAAGTCCCACTAGGATAGTATGATTGATTGTAGAACTATCATCAAAGAGGAGAGAGTATTGATTGTAGGACTATCATCGAGAGCTACCTCTTTCCTCTTATCATAGATGTGGACCTTCTTCTTTTGAAGAGTTGGGTCCCATTAATATTTCTCAACATTATCCCATTTACATAACTCTCCTTCTTCTCTTGCCACTTGCTTGATTAGCTTTTGGATTTGATGGGTTATTAATTCATATAATTGACCTTGACTGATGAGACGCGACTTGCATGTGCCATGCGATATCGCATACGTGATATCGCGTCTTTCCCTATGATATCGCATACATGATATCGCGTCCCGCCGCCATATCTATAAATAAGAGGCGGCACTTCCTTCATTTCCCAATCCTGGCTAGAAGTAGTGAAGCTCTGGCAGATTGATCACTCCAGAGTTAGAATTTTTCCCATGTGCCCGCAGTAGGAGTCCTAGAGTGAACGGCTCTTTATTCGAGCAACTTGTAAACCTGAACCCAAGTTGTGTACGGCAATAAAGATGAACTTGATTGAATAAACCTTGCAGCACGTGGTTTCATTTACTGTTGTTTATTTACTGCTTTCCTAGTGCGTTCAAGTACGACTTGATTACGAGCGTCTACGGACGTGTATGGCTAGTCAAGGAATCAGCTGCTTGATGCAACGCATGAGTACGACTCAATTACGAGCATTGGCTGCTTGGTAACCCAGTAGCGTATTCTAGGATTCTACGCTTGGTAATCCCAGTGGTAGTCCGATGTGTATGGCTAGTTGAGGAATCGGCT